>JACDJE010000299.1:863180-924217 GCA_016647715.1 Pavo muticus
TTTTTTTTTTTTTTTTCCAGTAAAGATATTAGACCCTTTGTGCCAGTCTCCCACTCTATTGTTTTGTTTTGTTTTTTTTTTCCCCAGTGATAAGGAAGTCTTTTCTTCTTTCCAGTAGCTGTAGGCTAGATGAAACAGAGACGTGTATTGCTGTACTGAATGTTGCAGCGCCTGAAAGGTGTGCAGGAATAGAGTTAAGTCAAATAAAGCCTGAGCTAGATCCACTCCACACCCAGGATGGTGGGAATGCACCTCGGCAACACATACCCAGCATTGCTGAGAAGTTATTTTCGCCTCCTGGAGATTACCTTCAGACTCTTTGCCAGTGCTTTAAAAGAATAGGTGCTAGCTGTGGATTAGTATGGTAACAAAAACAGGTTTTCTTCATTATCCTTCAAATGTATGACTTGTGGGATTTGACATAAAGTTCCAGTTTTACTGTGTTTAATCACTTACTGATAATTATCAGCGGGGCTTGCTGAAAGATTGAATTATTAGTGGTATGGGAGGAAAAAAAAACTGTATCTCATCATAAAATTACTGAGAGACTGAATGGGTGGATGAGAGGGACTGGTGAGCTAGGATTCAGCAGAGAATGACACGGATTGGGAGGAAGGCAACAATAACAAGTTGATGGCTCTGATTTTTTTGCAGCTATATTTTGAGTGAATTGAAAAGATCCCCAGAATAGCAGTACTGAATCAATGATGAAAATTATTCTTATTGTAAATGTAAAGACCATTTAGGAGGGGAAAAAAAAAACCCAACACTGCAGCAAAGGAAGAAGCAGGAGGATTTTTTGGAGTCTCGTTTTTGACATTTTTTGGTTTAGGAAGGACACTCCGTCAGGTGATTTTCCCTTGAAGGCGTTTAACTTGCATTGTGTTGCCAGTAGATTGTAGAGATAAGAAAAGGAAGAGATACTGTACTGGGAAATCATAGCAAAAGTGATCATGAAGTTGAATAATGATCAGTATTTTATCATATTTTTGCATTTTAATATATTAACGGTCCATCTTTGCTTGTCTCTTTATCAACAAAATAGATGTACCCGAAGTGTGTATGCTAAATGCAGAATATTAATTTTATTTTCTTCTTTCTGTATATGTTTTTTGCAATGTTTTTCATTTGAGATTTTTTTGCTAATTTCAACACTGAATTGTTATGCAATATTCATGTACTTATCCAGTCTGCAAGCAATGGAGAACCGAAAGTCTGTAGCAGGATATTTACAGTTTACATTTCAGAGAACTAAACAAAGCTGTGTTTACATAATAAACTGCAAAGATGTGTTTGTACTTTGCAGTGCATAATTTTAAAATATGGTAGTCTCACCAGGTGTCACTATATTTAAAAAAAAAAAAAAAAATGTCAGCATTTCAACAATCTTAAAATTATATCTTTATATGTGCTTTATTTTTCTATTGAGTTATCTTAGCCTGAGTATAAAATTTGTTAGTCCAGGCTGAAGTCTTTTTTGGGGAGAAAGCTGAGATATCAGTGTTTTCTGGAAAACAAAAGCAACTGCGTCTTGAGGGAGTCAGGATGCTTTTCTGTTCATATTTTTGTGATCTGAAGTACAAAAATTAAAAGATCCGGACACTTAATCATTGTACAGAGTATCATTGATACCTTGTATTTGTTTTACTTAGGTCAATATTTACCATTGAGAAGGGGGACAAAAGTCAGTAATAATGGTGGCCACATTTTGCAGCAAGATATGTTCTGATAAGCTCCTAAGACTGTGCTTCATGGGCTTGCATGTCCAACCAGCAGACAACAAAAAGCAACTGAATGCTTGTGGGGGTTTTTCTTTAAATCTTTCATGAGCTTTCATTTAAAAGGAGGGAAGGTTAACAAACTTGCTTTATTTCGTGACTAAATTTAAGGCATCTTTTTCAAGGGCAAGATAAGATGATTATTATATTGATACCTTATAAAAGAGTTTATTGTTTTTTAAAAGAAAGTATATCCTGATTTTTGTTACATTTCTTTTGCTTAGACTAAAGGGAAAATAAGCAAATTTCTTCTCAAGCCAGTGGGCTTGAAGCTAAGCTTTAGTTTGTAGTGTTGATGTTTAGAACGGCCTGTTTCAGGAATTATTTGTGTAGTCAATGCTAATTTGCAAAAATACTAATAATCACTTTGCAAGCCGTTGTCTGTTCATAGAGAACTGCCTAAACCAGTCCCAGCCAGTATGTACGTATTGCAAGGGAAATGATTGTACTTCCTGGAGATGAGAAGCTAAGCATTAGATTTAGGAAAAATCTAGGAGACAGAAAGCTCCTCCTGTCTACCCCAGGCCCTCCATGTGCCTTGTGAAGTTGCAGCATTCCTATTGTCGCCTCTGTGTGATGCATTCCTGAGTATTTTGGGAAAGGTATGATCGAATGAATGTAGACTTGATTCTTTTGTTTCCAACTGAAGCTACAAAACCTGTTTTGTTGCCTTTCTTCCCCTAATGAGGCAAATAAGATTTGTACAGATGCCTGATGGTTTATTGGCTGGTGTTAGCAGCTGATATGAAAAAGGATTATAGTCACTGAAAGGAATCAACAATTGTAAAAAGAAATGAAAGGAAAGCTAGAAGAAAACAAAAACATTAGCCAGCAACTTAGTGCAGAACTGGAAGCATTTGCAGTAAGTGTATTTTAACTGCTTTTGAGGATTAAAAAAAAANAAAAAAGGGAGACTGCAGGTGTAAGTGAGGTGCATATTTCAGCATGAGGTGCTTATGTATGCTTGTCACATCAGTAAAGTTGAGTCACTATGTACTTGTCCCCTGCTTCTCGCTGTGAGCTGTGGGGCTGGTTTCAGCAGACAGAGAAGTGGATTGCCTGGAAGTAATTGGGATGTGACGCGTTCCTGTGTGGAAACAGGATTTGAACTCAATGATCCTCATGGGTCCCTTCCAACCTAGGGCATTCTGTGATTCTCTGATGTGGATTATGGATGTCAGCAATTCTGTTAAGTGGAAACAGTTCCCTTGTAGTGAACCCAGAGAAGCTGCTTTCTTTTCGAGGCAGGGGTCTCTGGTTGATTAACATCCTTAATAGAATTTCTTACCCTGACATGTCACTGTAACCTATGCTTTTGCAGACTGTTCAGATCTTACATGACAATACTCTTCTATTTGTTCCTTGTTGTGCTCTGGTAGGGCAGCAAGAACATCTTGGGCATTGGCAGTATCTTTGGCATAGTATAGTTACAAACTAAGATCTTGGCACTGCTAAGCATATTGTGAGCTGTAAAGGTTCCTTATGTGCATCTGAAAAGAATGAACACATTTTCCCAGAAAGACAATGAAGCTTCTCCTGCAGTGGCTCCGTTGAAAATGAAAAGTCATTAAAATACGTTTCCTATTATCTAATTTTATTTCCTCTGTCTCTTCCTTGCTCCTTTTAGCAACAGTGTAGTGTCTCTGTTTAATAGAAGGTATGTATTGAACGAAAATGAAATGAACTTTCACTGGGAGGAATATAATTGGAAAAGAAAGAATACAGGGAAGTTAGCAGAAATGATGCAAGCCTTTCAACGGAGAGCATTTGCACATGAATGAGAGCAAATGGTGCCTTGCACTTAAAAGCATGGACCGACTTCATCCCCTGTAGATTGATGTTGAAAGAACATAGTCAGTCAGCAGAACACAAAAAATGATTTTATTAGAGAAACCGAAAGCTGATTATGGCTGTATTCCTAAGATCCAGTCTTGCCCTTAAAAAACCAACCAAACAAAAAACCCCGTAACTCTGTTTATGTGGCAATTACAGTTGTACAGTTTGGCTAGACATGGAAGTTCTTTGTGCCACTTTACTTTTGAAGCTGGTATCCGCTAAGAGAAGAGTTGATTTGAAACTAACACTTAACAGAAGTAATGGTGGTAACATTTGTATAGAAGTGTGTGTGTACATAAATGGAAGTGGAACTTTTTTTTTGATAGCATAATTCTGTAATGCTTAGTTATCATACAAAATAGCTGTAGAGTATCATGACTGGAAGAAGGGAAGATGCAAACAAATTGCTTAATATTTCAAAAGGGAATTTATTGGACTGTAAGTTGTAGGGTTTGGGGTATTTTAAGAGCCTCCATGGAAAAAGTTGCCATAAAGGCAACAACAGAGGGAATGGAACCCTGAAAATGTAAATTTAATGATTCAGGATTAGATTAAGTTTGAAAATATTCTTGGCAAGCAAAAACTACAGCAGCTATACTGTTACGGATTTTTTGATCATTGCCTGTAGTTGTCCATCTACATAGAGGTGATTATAGTAATGGAATTACAGGCTATTTCTTTTTTGACATTCATTAGTTAATAAGTTATTATGTGCAGTTGCTACTCTTTGAGAAGTGTGTATGTATACACTAGCTTCTCCTTTGAACCATCTAACTCTGAGAGATTGCATGTGTGGATTCGGGGACCATTTTTTCTTAAATGTAGTTTATTTTAGGTATACATAATGCTGCACCTGAGAAGGCAAGAAAAATAGGTAAGATATTGAGAGCAAATGTATCTGTACCTGGTAAAATAGCTACTAAGTTCCTATTTACTGTTGTACCGTGCATGCTCTGTCAGTAGAACATTCGGTATATGGTGTCTTTGTACATTAGTCTGATCTCATTTACCTTTTGTGTTTATAAACAGATGTATTAAATCTCATAAATTCTTTAACATATGTTTTCACTGTTTTGTACCATCTTGTTTATCTCTGTTTATTAAAACAATTGAGTAGCTAGGGGAAGAGGTTCTAAATTAGAAGTGATATGAAAGCAGTATATTACAAGAACACTAAAAAGTAGTTGAATATTTGAATATTACATGCTGAACAGTCTGATTGATTAGTATGTTTTGCTAAAATTTGTCCTTCAGTTTCTGAGTTTGCGTATTTTCTTTTGCAATATTTTTGGGACTCTGGAGATTTAATTGTGTATAAAGATGGTGTTCAGTGCAGTAGTGAGTTACTGCTTCACAAAAAATCATGGAAATAAAAAGACTATTATTTACAATTTCCAAATAAATTTAAGCTTCCTTTTATAATTTTTCATATTTATAAAATTTATTATACATTTATTATATTGAGCATAATAGATTCTGTGTTCCAGGTTCCCTAAGTATGTGTATATATTAATGATATAAAAATCTGTTAGCCATCCAAACTTCTTAGCTCTTGGATGTAGATGTAAATGTGTCACTGGCATTCACCACAATTGATGATCATCGGAGTCTAAATGTCTTTTGTAGATATGTGCACAGTTCCTTAACCTCTGATGGTACATGCTACCTTACTTGTATTTTCTCCTGCAAAAAGCCATCAAAATGATAAGGGGATGAAAGATGTAATGAGTGAAGAGCCACTGAGAAAATTAGATCTATTTGATTTTTGAGAAGGTTAAAGGGAGATCTGAACTGTTGTCTTCAGCTGCCTAATGGATACGTACAGAGAAGATGGAGGTAGATGCTTCCTGAATGTGCACAATGACAGCACAAAGGTAATGAACACAAATTGCACTATGTAGTATGATTTATTATTTATTATATAACAGTGAAAGCAATTGTACATCTAAAAAGCTTGCCCAGAGTGACTGTAGATTCTCTCTTTCGGAAGATATTCAGAACTCAGCTGGACAAGATTCTGAGTAACCTGCTCTAAGTTCTGCTTTGTGTGGAAAGATGAACTGGATGACTTCCTGATGTCCTTTCCAACCTAAATTGTTCTGTGATTAATTCTAAAATAGGCATCCAACTGCTTATTGAGTAATTGAATGTAACTTTTTAAAGGCTGCAGCTCAGAGAGGAGAAAATGACTATGTCTTTTAATGAGAAGATCACTGGCTAAAGTGTTCAGTCAAAACCTTTAGAAGGTGTCTCTCTCATGTGAGTGCCCTAATCATGAAGCTAGACAGTCATTGCTCAAATTAATATATAATTGAGTCTTTCAGTCAAATGAGCAAGTTCTACAATAATGAGTGAGAACTTATTTTCCTCAGTAGCTCTTCCAGAAATTTGGCCACTTGAGAGGCGCTGCATCAGAAGGAAGAGACAAAAAAATAAATAATCAAAGTCAAATTATCTCTTGAATGAGCATTCTAGATATGAAATGCAAATTAAATGTATATATCCTATCAAAACAGAAGGTGTGATAGAAGGACCTTGATGTAGAAGGACTTTAAAAATGAGTGTACCTGGCTTGGGTGTCTTGATGATGAGCTCTAAGACGTCTTAGAGTTGAGTAGCAATGCCATAAACAAGGTAGTGTTAAAAACTTAGTGTAATTTTTCTGCTTTAGCTGTAGCAGTTTACAGCCAGGATGCAGTATAGACTTTGTGAAAGTTTGAGGGTATGCAGAACCCTAGGGTGATAATAGTGATGACTATTTTAATCCTGTCATCTAAACTGAACATACAAATTCAAAGATGGCAACAAAAGATGTGAAAATATGAAGTTAAACATGTAGATTGAATGTTATGTCCTAAGGTTTCAGAAGAAAGGTTTAAGAAAGGCAAGCAGGAATGAGGCTGGTAATGGACTATGGAGCATAGCAAGCCATGGATTTGAAAGATAGCAAATGTTTAAGTATGAATGGGAATTCTCATTCCTTATTTTGATTTTTTTTTTTTTTTTTCCAGTAAAGATATTAGACCCTTTGTGCCAGTCTCCCACTCTATTGTTTTGTTTTGTTTTTTTTTTCCCCAGTGATAAGGAAGTCTTTTCTTCTTTCCAGTAGCTGTAGGCTAGATGAAACAGAGACGTGTATTGCTGTACTGAATGTTGCAGCGCCTGAAAGGTGTGCAGGAATAGAGTTAAGTCAAATAAAGCCTGAGCTAGATCCACTCCACACCCAGGATGGTGGGAATGCACCTCGGCAACACATACCCAGCATTGCTGAGAAGTTATTTTCGCCTCCTGGAGATTACCTTCAGACTCTTTGCCAGTGCTTTAAAAGAATAGGTGCTAGCTGTGGATTAGTATGGTAACAAAAACAGGTTTTCTTCATTATCCTTCAAATGTATGACTTGTGGGATTTGACATAAAGTTCCAGTTTTACTGTGTTTAATCACTTACTGATAATTATCAGCGGGGCTTGCTGAAAGATTGAATTATTAGTGGTATGGGAGGAAAAAAAAACTGTATCTCATCATAAAATTACTGAGAGACTGAATGGGTGGATGAGAGGGACTGGTGAGCTAGGATTCAGCAGAGAATGACACGGATTGGGAGGAAGGCAACAATAACAAGTTGATGGCTCTGATTTTTTTGCAGCTATATTTTGAGTGAATTGAAAAGATCCCCAGAATAGCAGTACTGAATCAATGATGAAAATTATTCTTATTGTAAATGTAAAGACCATTTAGGAGGGGAAAAAAAAAACCCAACACTGCAGCAAAGGAAGAAGCAGGAGGATTTTTTGGAGTCTCGTTTTTGACATTTTTTGGTTTAGGAAGGACACTCCGTCAGGTGATTTTCCCTTGAAGGCGTTTAACTTGCATTGTGTTGCCAGTAGATTGTAGAGATAAGAAAAGGAAGAGATACTGTACTGGGAAATCATAGCAAAAGTGATCATGAAGTTGAATAATGATCAGTATTTTATCATATTTTTGCATTTTAATATATTAACGGTCCATCTTTGCTTGTCTCTTTATCAACAAAATAGATGTACCCGAAGTGTGTATGCTAAATGCAGAATATTAATTTTATTTTCTTCTTTCTGTATATGTTTTTTGCAATGTTTTTCATTTGAGATTTTTTTGCTAATTTCAACACTGAATTGTTATGCAATATTCATGTACTTATCCAGTCTGCAAGCAATGGAGAACCGAAAGTCTGTAGCAGGATATTTACAGTTTACATTTCAGAGAACTAAACAAAGCTGTGTTTACATAATAAACTGCAAAGATGTGTTTGTACTTTGCAGTGCATAATTTTAAAATATGGTAGTCTCACCAGGTGTCACTATATTTAAAAAAAAAAAAAAAAATGTCAGCATTTCAACAATCTTAAAATTATATCTTTATATGTGCTTTATTTTTCTATTGAGTTATCTTAGCCTGAGTATAAAATTTGTTAGTCCAGGCTGAAGTCTTTTTTGGGGAGAAAGCTGAGATATCAGTGTTTTCTGGAAAACAAAAGCAACTGCGTCTTGAGGGAGTCAGGATGCTTTTCTGTTCATATTTTTGTGATCTGAAGTACAAAAATTAAAAGATCCGGACACTTAATCATTGTACAGAGTATCATTGATACCTTGTATTTGTTTTACTTAGGTCAATATTTACCATTGAGAAGGGGGACAAAAGTCAGTAATAATGGTGGCCACATTTTGCAGCAAGATATGTTCTGATAAGCTCCTAAGACTGTGCTTCATGGGCTTGCATGTCCAACCAGCAGACAACAAAAAGCAACTGAATGCTTGTGGGGGTTTTTCTTTAAATCTTTCATGAGCTTTCATTTAAAAGGAGGGAAGGTTAACAAACTTGCTTTATTTCGTGACTAAATTTAAGGCATCTTTTTCAAGGGCAAGATAAGATGATTATTATATTGATACCTTATAAAAGAGTTTATTGTTTTTTAAAAGAAAGTATATCCTGATTTTTGTTACATTTCTTTTGCTTAGACTAAAGGGAAAATAAGCAAATTTCTTCTCAAGCCAGTGGGCTTGAAGCTAAGCTTTAGTTTGTAGTGTTGATGTTTAGAACGGCCTGTTTCAGGAATTATTTGTGTAGTCAATGCTAATTTGCAAAAATACTAATAATCACTTTGCAAGCCGTTGTCTGTTCATAGAGAACTGCCTAAACCAGTCCCAGCCAGTATGTACGTATTGCAAGGGAAATGATTGTACTTCCTGGAGATGAGAAGCTAAGCATTAGATTTAGGAAAAATCTAGGAGACAGAAAGCTCCTCCTGTCTACCCCAGGCCCTCCATGTGCCTTGTGAAGTTGCAGCATTCCTATTGTCGCCTCTGTGTGATGCATTCCTGAGTATTTTGGGAAAGGTATGATCGAATGAATGTAGACTTGATTCTTTTGTTTCCAACTGAAGCTACAAAACCTGTTTTGTTGCCTTTCTTCCCCTAATGAGGCAAATAAGATTTGTACAGATGCCTGATGGTTTATTGGCTGGTGTTAGCAGCTGATATGAAAAAGGATTATAGTCACTGAAAGGAATCAACAATTGTAAAAAGAAATGAAAGGAAAGCTAGAAGAAAACAAAAACATTAGCCAGCAACTTAGTGCAGAACTGGAAGCATTTGCAGTAAGTGTATTTTAACTGCTTTTGAGGATTAAAAAAAAAAAAAAAAGGAAAAAAAAAAAGCTTAACAAGTAAGTGAGAATGTATTTACAGCAAACATTTCTTGGCCTGGTTCCTCAGCTGTCATGGTTATGACTGTGCAGCTACTGCTGTGGGAACAGGCTGTGAGAATGTTTTCCTTGCTCTGCTTCCAGTAGTCTTGTCTCCAGCACAAATCGCGCAGGTATGCTTGTGTCTGCCCTCCTTTGCATAAAATAAAACAAATGTAAAACATGCAACTGTTCTTCTGGGTTTGACTAGGCAGGGAAAAATGGAGGGGAACTCCTGGTTTTCCAAAATGGCTGCCTTAGGGCTAGAACTGATACTGATACTTACATATATTTATATTTTATTCCTGGAGCTTTAAAGAAAGCTATTTTGAGGTTTAAAGGGTTGCATCATCTGTCTGCAGCAAAGTTCAGAACTTTGTGCCTAAAAAATGTCATCTAGCTTTGTTCCTTAAGGAAAGAGGTGACCATTTAATCATGTTCATAAGTGTTTGCTAAACAGGATTACTAGTGGCAGCGGAACTGAGAAAAGAGAAGGCACTGTTTACTTTCCTAAATGAAGCTTTTATTATTTGCATGAGACTTCACAAAATATCGAGTGTTGTAGGCACCTTGTACGCCACTCTTCCACCATCTCTGTTCTTTTGAAGTGATAAAGGGAGTATGTTTGTCCTTTGTAGATCTTGTAAGTTAAATGCAAAAAAGGAGCGTGGTTATCATCATTGCTGTACTTGCACACTGTGTGGCAGCTCGTGAAAGGTGGGTGCCCGGCCTTCAGGAATGGAGTTTGAAAGACAAAGAAAAGCCTGAACTGGATCTATCTAGGATGGCGTGAATGCCTCCTTTGTCATTCCCAGTGTTGCTGAGAGGTTATTTTCCCATCCTGGAGATGCCTTCAGACTCATTGCTATTGCATTAGCAGAACATGTTCGGTATCATAAAGAGGTTTGAAGCTTGATGTGGAATAAATGGAAATCAATGGTGTTAAGGTCAGAGGTGGGAGGATCACAGGCTGGAAATGAACAATATTGTGTATTCAGAGCAGAAGTCTTAGGAAAAGCCCATGAGATGTCTCACTTTCTGTGTGTCCTGGATTTCAGCACCTACATGTAGCCTGGATTAGACAACTCTGAGTTTATGTATAGGGTCATGTTGCTTCTGTGACTTTTTTTTCCTTGTCTGGTGGCTGAGATAAATGGCGTCTGCTTGAGAAAATGAAACTCATACCTTCCGTGTTTCGTATGAATTGTCTCATATATCTAATTATGATATCAAAACCCACAATTACAGCAGCAGAACCAGTGTTATGGCTTTAGTTTTGTTTTTTTTTTAATGGCTGTGAGTACTCAGCTTTGTGTTGGATCCAGTGTTAACAGCGACAAGTGCATTTTGAGCATGCCTGCCTGACGGGTCTTGTAAGACTGTAGGTATATAATTATAGGATCCCAAAAGGATGTCTGGTTGACACTTGGTGCACAACAGAGATTTTGGTATTTGCAGAAGACTTTTCATTATCTGTATATTTTATGGTGAAAATGTGCATGGTTTTGACTCAGACATCCAAGTTACTCCGGGTTACAGGCACCCAACTCTCATATAATTCACAGTTTGAGTTGCTGTGAATCAGAAGAATTGCTTATGAGGTGTTATGTGTTGGTTTTTGGTGCTGCCTTCCTAAGTATTAGGTCAAATATGTTGTCTTTATGTCATTAAAACTGCACTGCAAAAGTAAACTGAAGTAATTATGGATGTAGGATGGCTGAGGGCTGCTGGTAAATATTGGCTATGATGAGAAAGGTAAAGAAATTCTGAAGTACAGAGACTTATCCTAACTATGAGCAATGAAACAAAATCAAAACTCAACATACCTTTTCCAAACTTTCTTTATTAGTGCTACAGTTGAAATTACAGCTAAAATTGTACTCTTAGGATGGTAATATTTTCTACTAGTAAGCAATGCTTGGCCTAAGGACAGCAATACGTTTGAAGTAGTGATTGCCGAATTGTAGTTTGATTACTCTCAAGCAGGTTTGTCAGTTTGGACTTTGCTGTGCCAAGTCAAGTAAATAGCTTTCTGACACCTGACAGTAATAACACATACACACGAAAATATAATAACTGAGGAGATGTGTGTAAGTGAAGAAGGAGTTGGTGTGCCCACTGCTGTACCTTCTTCAGCTGTAGCTGCATTCGCTTCTTGAGCAGTCAAGATCTTCAAGAGAGCTTTGGGTTGCTTCTGAATGTGTAGGTGGAGCTCACTAACGCTGATTTTTTTTTTTTACTTTTTTCCATTTTTGACATTTTTCATACTTTTGTTCAAAACAGAGTACTGTCCTGCTTTCATACCATTAATAGATTGTTTAGCATCACTCAAATTTACTTTGTAAATGAAGTGTGAATTTAAGATTTTTTTTAAATTGAGTTAATTTTTTTTTTTTTTTAATGAATTGGCTTCTGTTCTGACCACTGAAAATGAGAGACTGATCCTTCACCCCTGACGTCATTCTGTATCTCTTTTGCTCCCAGAAAATAAATGTGGATATCCAAGTCTGTGAGCAGGTTTTGTACCTGTATTCTTTGTGGAAAGTGATTATTTCTCACTTACTGGATGATTGACACAAATGTAAAATAGTTGTACTAAAGGTACCAAAGATTAATGTATTTTTTTTCCCGACCCAAAAAACCTTACCACTTTTCTGTTTTTTGCTCAATCAGCAATGTCTTTTAAAAGAAAAATAGTTTAAAGCAGAATTATGCCTTTGAAATCTGCCTCTTTTTCTGCGTAGTTAAATCAGTGCTCATTTTAAGTATTTTTTTTGTGCTAGATGTAAACAATTCTTTTTCTGTATATTAAGAAGTTAGAATTGGAGTTGAATAAAAATCTAGAATGAAGATGAAAATATAGAACCTGACCCTTTCTTGGCAGTAATTGCTTAATGACCCTAAATTCATGGTATCAGCATTTTCAGCAAATTATTTTAATTAGCTTTAGATTACAAATAACATTCCTAATTTATTGTTGCAGAATTAGAACTGAGGGCATGGGTGGGTGCAAAAGCATGAATCTGCAAGCATGGCAGTTATTTTGGCAATTTTATGTATGGAGCTGTCATAGATTGTTTGTCCAATCCATAGTAAATGCTTTTACTACCCTAACAGTAAGCACAGCTTTAAATTGAAAAGTTGTGTATGCAATTGCAAAATGTACATAATTCTTAGATTTACTTATGTTTGTTCTGTCTTGTCTGCTCTTTTAATACACGTTTTGTATTCCACTCTTTGTAAAGACTATATGTAGTTGGCTTTGCTCCTTTCTAACCTAAAGGCAGTTCATTTAACAGAAAACTTGTATCAGCTTGCAGTCTATGGACCAGTCCGTGGTTAAGAATCCCAGTGAGTCAGTGATTTACTCTGCTTGCTCACTTACACTCTCTTTTCACTCTCTCATCCCCTTGAGTCTTCCTGTGGAAGCAAAAGGTTCCATATACTTATTACGTGGCCTTGCTGTGATTTCTTGTTTCTTGTTGGATGCATTGATTATTGTACTCCAGGGTAAGCTGAGCAGAGTCCAATGCTGATTTCATTAGCAAGGGTAGACTACTCAGAATTCAGTGACTAGGGAGGATACACTTGTGAATTTTAAGTACATAAAGTTTGGACAATAGAATTTTGTCAATGTTTGTGGGAAAACAGGTTATTCTAAAATATATGCATGTAACGCTTTATTGTTGAAAATTAATGTTTCAACTCAAGGCTGCTTATTCTGAGGTTAGATAACATCTCACCAGACAGGAAATCTAGCTCTGTATTGAGATTTACTATCTCTGGCCTCAGTTCAGTGGTCTACATCTAATTGATTCTTTTCCAATTTTTATATTACTTTTTTTATGGTAATATTGGAGAGCTTCCTTCAGCAGCATCTTAAGTGATCTGAGCAACATCTATGATGTTATTTTCTCCTGTCATCTTTTTCTAGAAGGTCTTTAAGACTTGTGTCCTGAAATCCTGTATTCTGTACGAAAAAGCATTATACACTTAACAGAATTTTTTTACTTTTTAAATTTAATATTTTTCAGTTTAAGTACTAATGTAAAATCGGTTTCTCAATGAGTCACAAAATTGTGCCTGTATTAACCTATTAATAAATTAAATAAGAATTATTTTTTTTAACCAGAATATAAACTGAAGTTTAAAGAAGTTAAATGACTTGTAAAGAGAATTAGGCAAATAGCTTTCTGTTGTATAGCTTAGGCATTCAGTCTTGAATTATACATCAGCTTTTAACATCATTAGAGAAATACTGGCTGTATTATATGTGGAGCGCTGGTTTAATAAATTTCTCCCTTTTGATATCTGTTATGCAGACAGCATATGTAAATCTTACAAGCTGAAATGGATTCCTAATAACACTGCCTTAGAAGTGGTTTGTTAACTTTGGGACTGATAGTTAAATAATGCTGATGTCCCTCTGTGCTTAGGCAGAGCTCTAAGAGGCTTAATTGTTTAGGTGATATCTGTAAAGCAGTTGCACCAACCTGGTTATTATTTTAATTGGATGATGTGATACTAACTCACTTTCTTCCAGTTTGTTTAGGTTTATGTTATTTTTTTTTTTTTTGCTTAACTTTATTACTGAAAGGCATAAGAAGAGAAAATTGTCTTCCACTATTATTTTCTGAACATCATTATTGAGAAGCTAAACTGCAGACAATTTTATATCACTGAACAGGAAGAAGGTATATTTCTGAAGAAAAGTGTTCTATGTTATATAGTGCAGGCTGTTTATGGGTCAAGGGTAGAGAGTAGCAGATGAATGATCAATCTCAAGACTGACTGCATAACACAGTTTGTTTCTCAAACTGTCTTCATTTTAGAGAGCAAGAGCTTTGAATCGCTGTGAAATAAGAGTTTCATCTCACAAAGGCTCTTTCATAATAATAACTCAAATGTAGTGGGAGATTTTTATACACAATATTGCTGATACTATCTACAGTAATTGTTTTGGGGATGCACAAAGCTACTCCTTTTCAGTTATCTCCAGTGACCAGCCACAGACTCTTGAGGATATGTCAAGCTGCTCCACATCTCAGTGCCTCTGAGGCTGATGCAGCCTTGGCTGGTCTTCCTGTCGTTGGGTAGGAGCCTGGTGTCAAGTGCCTGTCCTCAAACTCCTTGTTATCGTGTCTTCTGGGATATGATAGTTTAGGTGGGTTAATCCTTGGTTGTACTGAGGGTGACAGAAACCTCAGGCTTACTGCATCATATTCTTCATCTGCCTTCAGATCTTAATGCTGTAAAAAAAAAAAAAAAAAAAAAAAAACAAAAAAACATCAGGGAGGAGGAGGCCAGTTCCCATTTCAGTGGTTGACTTGAACACAGCTCTGATTTCTAGGCGCTTAAAGTTTATATTTGAGAGGAATAGGAGAATTTACTTCTCCTTACGGAAATCGTTGGAGAAAACTGTTCTTAGGCTTCACCTCAATTTCTCTCTGAACTTTGGCAAAAAAAAAAAAGAAAAAAGTGACTGCTCAGAAATACCTTAGAGGGAATTTGAATTACTGCAGTGCATTGGTTTTTTGTGGTGTTAAATTGCAAGTCTTCAAGATTGGTTAAGCTTCATAGGACAAGTCAGAGGAGCAGTGTTCTTCATTCGGGAAGTGTCAAGTTGCATTAAGCACTATGGAATCTCCTGTTATAGTATAAGAAGCTGCTATGGTGCAAGTAATTATTTCAGTAGTGGAGAGAGAGTTTCTGTAGGGACTGAGCATCTCTTGTTCTTTAGTTTATCAAATATTTGTGAGAATAAGTATATTTTTTTAAAATTACGATGTTGTATATTTTGTCACACTTAATAATCTGTTTTCGTATAATGTGAAACTGCATTTTAATCTCCACTGCCTATATATCTTTGAGCAGACTATTTAAGTACATTTTCAGGGAATTCATCTTTAATGTTTGTTTCATGTATTAACAGATATATGAAAACTTCTGTACGTATTCATACTGAGTTTACAACAAATTTTCTGAGCGTTATTCTGTTCAGCTGTTTGCCTGCACTAAATCACATATATATACCCAACACAGTGGTTAGGAGGAGGGGAGGTAGGCAGGAATAGACCTTAGGCTGTCTGCAATGTAGCTCTTAAACTTTTCTGATACTGGTGTTCAGAGCTTGGCTGGCTGCTGCCAAGTCTGCACCTGCAGTGCTGCTTGATTGAAACTCTGCATGTATTCCTCTTAGTAAGAACAAATAAATAATGTCTTCTATTATTTACCAAACACCAGGATTACTTCAACACCACAAGCAGCAGTCCTTCTTCTGCACTAGTATTCTGTCATTTTTACCTCATGCACACAGGATTCTCAGGCTTAATTCCTCAACAGAAATGCCATATTTTTTCTATGTTCTATCTGAGGTTTGCCTTGCTATTTGGAACCCTTGCTCAAAATGCGTATCTGGTGCTTTGATTATGAATTGTCACATAAACAGTGATTGATTCAAGTAATTTACATGGAAGCATTCATGGTGTTTCTGAGCAAGGGAAAAAGCGCAGAAGCACATGGCATTTAATTATGTTGCTTAACAATAAATGTCAAGTTAAGCCTTTTTTAAAAAAAGATGAATGATATACTTAAGGAAAGCAAAATTATATTTCTATGGTTTGAAATGTTTTACACGCTGTATATATTAGAACGTTGAAGGTTTTAGCACTCTTAGACATGGGTGGAGGTGCTGACAGGTTACAGATGCTACAAGGCAGGCTTTTGTAACTGCTGTCTGCTTAGTGCTTGCAAAGGGAACTCCTTTAGTGTAATGTGCTGTTAAGCTGAGCTCATTTACTTGTATGCAAGGACATTTGCATGCAGGCGCACTTAGAACTGTAGGAGAACATGAGGACTGGTGATCCTAAGTTGGTGAATTCTTGCATATAAACAAGATTTGCATTCAAATTAGTGTTTTATATCACAGCTTGATTATACATTCCATTTTAATAATGTTGACTTCAGAAAGCCACTCCTATGATTATATGTTCCAATTTTAAGTTAATTAAAAATGTCTCTGTCTCTTTTTTCTGCTTTATCAATATTTAGTAAAAGACTTGGATTTTTTTTTCCTTCATTTAATAATGTGCGCATTTCTATAGCGAATAGTTACACCTTCCAAATTATATTCAGTAACGTGTTTAATAAAAGCCTGTTGTATTGCATACTCCTGTGGGAGGGTGGTGGAGGAGCAACTGAACTCCAGTGTTTGTCATACTCCTGTTCTGCAGTAAGCAGAAGTCTGAAGAGTGAAATGTGGTGAGCAGAATTCTCCAGCCTGCGTCCAAACAGGTCCATACTGGCTACAGGATATTGTTGGCTTCCAGACAAAAACACTTGCTTAGTTCTTGTTAACAATTCAAAAAAAAAAAAAAAAAAAGTTATTTTGAATAAGGAGCAGTTTTCCAATCCAGTTTGCCGTCTGACTTCCAACAGTTGTACTGGCACAATTCTAAGCTGTTTGGGGGATGATTCTGGTATGTATTCAACACGTGCACATCTACCTATCTTTCTTGTCTTATTTCTGAACTAGCGTGACAGGAGCTTTTCTTGCTGCTAATGTGTAGAGCAGCAAAATGTCCTTTACACTACTGCTATGTTGGTGTACTTTCTCCATTTTTTTTTTTCTTATCAGATTTATAGGAATTATAGCAGAACACAATTAATTTGATGAAGATAATTTTTTCAATCCATTAATTTGAAGAAAATAAATAAGGTGATTTCAGTGCCATAAATTAGCTAAAGCATTATAATGTAATTGCCCTGTGTGTTAAGAGTATTTTTTCTGTTGCCTAGCAATGTGATTCACCATGAGGTTCACCATGTGCTTGAGATTCCATTGTTAACATCTGTTCACAGAGGTTTATAACTTGAACAGAAATCATTACTTATAATGCAATCCAGGAAATTCTTGTTATGGGGTCACTTACTAAGCAAGGTTGAGGCAGATAGCTCTAATGCCTTCAAATTTCTGTACCCTTTCTCCCATTCTACAAAGTGAATTTTGAAAGCAGCTTATTCAGTCATCCCTGGTAAAGGTGGTGAGGGTTTGTTGGTTTTTTTTGTTTTGTTTTGTTTTTTAACTATTTTGCAATATTCTTTGAGGTGATGCTTGAAGCTGAGCTTATGCAGTAAAGAACTGGAAACTACTCAGTATCTAAGTTTTTCTACAACCACAGCTGGTTTTGGCAGACTAGGTAGGAGAGTCAGAATAATAGTAGAGATGGATAGTTGCATATGTGTTTCAGGACTGCATCTTGCTGCAGGGCAGAAGGCAAAAAATGAGTTTATTTGAAGCTTCTACAGAAGGATTTAAGGAAGAAGAACACGATGAGTGGACTGGTAAATTTGGGCTTAACAAAAGATGCCAGGATCATACGTTATAAAGACATGAGGGGGAAAAAGGCATTTTGATGTAATCCTAAACACTCACTACATTATTGTTCCAAAATGGCTGTGATTATCATGAAGGCTCTATTCTTGTATATTTAAATATGCACCTTTTATGGCAGATGTGTTTAGTTGAAGATCTTTAAGAAATTTGACTTTTCTCTTGCTGTAAGCTACTGCTGCTTTGTAGCATCTGTATCAATAACCTTTCGATTTGTCACCTTTGTAATGGTTAATTTTTAATTAAGAAACATAGAAATTTGAAGTTCATGCCTTTGTGTGAGCAAAGTTAATCTTCTCTGGGAAAGGAGACATCTTCAAGCACTGGTATGTAATTTATATTGCTAATTACAGAACAAGATAAATAAGCAAAAATGCCAGATTTCTAAAATAATCTGGCTTCTGTATCTCATGCTTATGTTTAGGGTGTACATTTTTGCACATAAGTAAGATTCTTCTGTGGAATTATAATCTTGATATGATTATGAATGTTAATTATTTAAGAAATCTGCTCAGCATATGTCATTTTCACTGACAAAATATTGATAGTATTATAATATAGATCAATACTAAATGTAAAAAAGCATGTGCAGTGTTTGCTGTGGTTAAAATAAGTAGCATTTTCTGTTTAGCTAGAAATGGTCTTTGGCACCATTTAGTGTTCCTGCAGTGTTTGTAAAGGAAACGAGGAATGGGAGGAGGGCCTAATATCAATTCAGAATCCCTAATTTAGATGCCTAAAGTAAGATTTGGTAACTCACCTTTCCCACCCACCTTTTCCAGAAAGTGCTTTGAAATCTTCTGTCTTTATCAGTCAGCCCTGAACCATTCTGTTTCTTGCTGGACTGCTACATTGTATCAGTGGGGTGGATTTTGCATCATTTGTGCTTCCCCAGCATCTTAATCTGTACAAAGACTCGATGAAATGACCATTCCCTTGACAAAGTCTGACACTCCAGAACAATAACTGGAGACAGGCAAAAATGGCAATTGTTTTTGCTGTTCAGATGACACTAAGGAAGCGTGCAAAATAAGAGAAGATGAAATTCTATTCTTGTTTGGCATTTTCTTATTTAGTGCAGGTTATAGACTGTATCTGTAGTTTGAATCAGATACGGCATATAATCACATTGCCTGTGTGGACAGAACAGCGAGGGGAGACATTTGTGCATCTTCATTGTTTTTAATGTGGCTGTGATTTCTAAAGCTTCTGTACTGCAGAGACAAAAGACCTCATATCGCTATTGCTGTCTAGAAAGAATGCACTGGTATTAACCTACACCAAGTCAGAGTTAAATCGTGGGTCTCCTAAGGCTTAGTTAGCCACTGGGAAATGTTTTGGCAAAGCCTAGCTTGGCTTTACATAATATGGAGTAGTACTGTTTCCTTTCCTGGGTTAGGAGGGGCTGCATTGCTCAACAGCTCCCCTGCATTAGAGCTCATGGAGAATGTGCATTGAAGTACACAGCATTCCAAGGAGAGTTATTTAGCTTGCCAGGAAGTCTGTACTGGTCAAGAACATAATAACAGCAATTCCAGATTTGAGCCTAGGACCTTTCGTCACTCTCATTTGATGCCTAGCAACCAGTAATCTTGATTTATTCTGTGATGTCTTATGTACATTGTAGATCTGTGTACTATACCTGGTGACTTTAATTTAACGAAACATTTTCTGTAATAGACTTTAATTTAACGCATCATTTTTTTAATAAACAGCTCTTTTTCCTAGTAAATATCAGTACATTCAGTACCAATAGTTCTCCATGCATGAATAACCTCACAGAAACAACCAAAAAAGGATTGCTGAGGAGATTATACATAATTTCAAAGAATTGATAAGTGGTAAGCAAAATTAGTCAAAAATTGATGGAAACAGTTCCTAAGCAATATTTGTTACACAACAAGTGACATTGTCTCAGTATCATTCTTTGAGGTGTCCTTGGTTCACCTGTTCTACATAACATGTTTTATTTCAGTCCTTGTGTCCTTTAAAGTGCCTTAAATAAAAACCCTTCAAAACTCCAACTTATATTTTATTGTTTTCTTCTAGGTTGACTGGGGTCAACTGGACTATTTAGTAATTGATATGCCACCTGGGACTGGAGATGTACAGCTGTCAATCTCACAGAATATTCCAATTGCAGGTACGTGTATCATTTGACTGTTTCTGAGATTTGAAATTAAGTCTGGTATCATTAGAGAAGTCTTTTTTAATAGTGCTGGTAAAAATTCTATTAATTGTTTTTCTAACACACTAAGTAACTATTGTGTCAGTAGTTTAGTGATGGAAAAAATACTGTCAGGGATTTTTAGCATGTCTGCATTGAGATTGTGTTGCATTATTTTGAGCTAAGTTTCATAAAGATTGAGAAGTCAACTATTTCAGTATTCTGGAAAGAAAGGCAGGTATGCCAAAGACTGTTAAGGCTAATACAGAAAAGTAGTTCCTTTGTTTCTAGCTGCTACGTATTAGTGTTAATACAATAAAATTGTTTTTCTTCATGATTGCTTTTTAATTAGAAGCTGGCAATGCTGTTAACGCACAGCAAGTATTCAGTTAAACTGTGCAGCGCTGTAAAGCACTGATGCATTCATTTTCCTCTTGTGTTCTGAATTTGAATTTTTGTAGGAGATACGAACTTTGACAAATCAGTCTTGAAATATATAGGTTGCCTTCTAATCCCATTGGCTTAAGCAGGAGTTAGAAATACTGCTTATGAAAGGATCTGCTTAACATCTCATGAGATCTAATAGTCTGTAGTGGTCTTACCTGTCTGACATACTTCAACAGAAGCAATTGCCAATAACCTGTCTAATGAATGTTAGGAACTTAGTGGGATGAAGGGAGTCATTTTAAAATCAGGCAAATAGTATATTTATCTTGTAAGGTGCAGTCTTGTGTGGTAATGATAGTTACTCATGTATCTACAAGCCTGAATGTCTGAAAAAGTTACATCTAGTGCTAAAGCTATGTGGTGGTATCTCACAAGCTTCCATGATGTCAAGTTTAGAAAAGCCTAAGTGTTTTGACATATATGAAACTCAACTTCAGCTTCAATGCTGGTGCCCCCAAATTGTTAATAACCTCAGGGGGGTCACTCTGCTCTCTGTGATTGTGTTGAGTGGTGAAAGGTAACAAACCAACAGAACTGTGACAAAAGATTTAATGAATTTTTCCCTTAAAAAGTATGAGTCTTCTATTGCCATTGCTTATCTGTGACCTCAAATGTATGATGGGAAGAAAACCATGAGTCAAGCCCATTTTCTCAAATAAAGAATCATAGGATATTGTGAGTTGGAAGGGACCCACAAGCATCATTGACACTGACTCTTGATATTGGTACTTAGTGCGTGTTGCACACATAGGTCAGTACAAAAGTAATGCCTCTTATTTATTTCCATGGAAACTACAACAGCTACAAAGATCATCACAATAACATTACTAGATAAAGCGAATTCTCAGCTACCAAACACTAGTTTTCAACAGTCACCACCATTAGCTATGCATTTTTGGCAGCCATGAACAAGAGCCTGCATGCCACGCTCATACAGATCTGCACCAGTGGAGGTGACCTGCTGTTGCCAGTGCAGAAATGCACCACCAGCTGCCTCACTGTGCTCACATTCACTACTTGGTCTCCATAAGCATTCAGGAAGCATTGACGAATGTCAGTGGCTGCAGTTTTTTCTTCATGGAGGAATTCAGTTCTATACCTTTTCTTCGCATGCGCTTCCATGTTAGATGCCATTTTGTCAGATTGCCCCTCTGCTGCCATCTGTCGCACAGCAACAAAATGTAATGGAATGTTGGTGGGAAGGTTCTACTTCTACTGCCATTCCATCAAAATTTGCCTGTGACGTGGTCAGCCAGCATGATAAAGTAGGCATTACTTTTGGAGTAATGGTAGCAGATCAGGAGGGCTTTTTACTACCAAGGTTTTTAGCAATGACGTGTAGTATAACAGTGGTATGAAGTTTTTGGTAAGATAGAATTTCACATTAAATCTTGTATGTAAAGACAGTAAAAATATGAAATCCAAGAGGTGTAGATTGAGTTGTTTTAAAATATGGTGTTATATTGTTATTCACTCACTTAACAAAGAGATCAATAGATTCTTGATCTTGAGATTTTGTGCCATTTTCCCTCAGAATTCTACACTGCCTTCAGAAGCGTCACTGGTTGTGGTTCTGTACTGTCCTCTCTTACAGAGAAGTGGTGTTAGAATGCACTTTAGTCCTGTATTTCCTAGTTTTCTAAGTTGTGTTGAAGTATGTTTATGGAAGATCACAAGTCGTTTCTAGTTGATACACTGCATCAGTAAATGGAAACCTTAATTTAGAAAGATTTTTTTTTCCTAACGTAGCTTCTTAGAATGTAATAGATGTTTAAAATCTTTTTTTTTGCTGATAGCAATGTTCTCATTTTTGTGTGAGTGTAACAAAGTAAAGAATTGAGTAAATAATGTTTATTCATTTTTATTCAGTATTTTAATAAGTTTTCAGTTAAATATGGTTGTCATAAGCATGTGGTTTTCATACCTATTGAATTCGATTTTGAGGTAAGTCAAAGTAGACAAGATGTTGAATTAAGATAAAGGAAACTACTTAAAACCAACAGCAAGCAGTACAGATTCTCTTTGTACGCCATAAGGGAAATAAATTCCTTTCCCATGCGTCTTTAAACCATTAACTATGTTTTTTTTTAAACTTTTTAAGGCGTTTTTTTTTTTTTACAATCTCCCAGCTGAAGATTGCACATTGAGTTCTAAAATTACATCACTACCATGGTTGCTCAGTTCATCTTGTTACTACTTCTATCTGAACTTCATAAAATTAGGTATGATGCCATTAGTTTACATTTGCCTTTCACATTAGTTGGTGTAGTACAGCGTGTTAGTTGAGGTCAATTCTTGTAGTGTAGAAATAAGTCTATTGTGTTTTTGAATAAGACAGACATAGCAGACAGTGATTAAGACTTATAAATCCATGTGTTCTAACATGGGTTATAATTTAGCGATTTATATAGATTTCCTCTGCTGTCTGTTGTGGGTATTTTTCATTCTCTTTGTAAGGGCTTCTTCTTGTGTAGTACAACTCTGACTGTACTTTCTCCTTTTTTTTTTTTTTTTTACTCTGGTTAATCGGTTGCTGTGTATTCAACGTTCCATAGCCTTGTTTAGCATACCTTTATTTCCTTCAGCATTGTTGCTTTCAAGGGTTCAGAAGATAGTGTCACAATCTCAATGCTGATGTCTTTGGAGCAGCTTACAGGATTCTGCTGGTTTTTTTTTGAGCTCCATCTTCATTTGCAATTCATGTTTCCAAACAGTGTGCTGTCTTTATTTATTTTTTATTTTTATAGAAAGTAGTTGTTGTGCCATTCTGTTTCCGCTTCAGTTTTCTTGCTCTTTGTTATTCCTTTGAGGATGTCTTGGACAGTCATGGTATTAGCAGCATAATTTTTCTTTCCTCAGAGACAGCATATATATCCTTGTTAAGTACATTCAGAAGTGCATTATCTAGTTTGCATGAAAGTTGTACTTTGATTTGCATGCATGCATATGTGAGATACAGTATTTGCATTATGTTTTCATTACTTATCTATGGCTTCCTAGGGACAGACAGTGTAGAAAAAAATTATTTCCTCTAAATAAATGTACAGAACCTGCATGAATTTTTTTTGCCAGTTATTTGACAAAATTTTTCTGCGAGTGCGAGAGAGCAATGGCAAAGGTCTTGTTGGGGGAGGGTTGTTCAGATGTGACATGTAAATCTGTAGCATTGCAACACTGGTCAATAAGAGAGCAACCTATGGGATGTGTGATAGGGTACTGAGTTTTAATGTTAGAATAACTTTTTATCTTGCATCACAGCTCCTGAAATTTTCTTGATTCGCAGAAAGATTAGAGGAATACATAACACAACAAAATATGTCTTTTAATTCTGGTCATCATTAAAGAGAATATCAGTTGATATTCTCACACAATTTCAGTTGAAATGGCAGCTTTGTGTGTGCAGTTCTTTAAAATATGACAGCCAAGGTAACTATTGTGATTTTTTGTTTTATTATTCTTAGTCACCTTACAAGCAGATATCTTATTTAGCACACTATTCATTAATCACCTGTAGCTTTTCTCATGCTTGCAGTCATTTTTCAACAAATTAGCAGATGAGAAATGATTACTTAGAAACATGATTGATATTTTTGTTCCACCCCAGCTTCTTTCTTCAGATGCCAGTCTATTTTCCACGTAGAAATCCTAGATCAGCTTGGACAGAAAGGCTTTGAATGTGACCTGTTGCTACTTAGTGCATGGGTAGGAGAAAGTGCCTGCCTATTGTAAAAGGGTTCCCAGGGCCCTGTTAGCACAAGCACTGCTTCCTCCTTTTGAGAAGCTGAATTGTGGAACTGTTAACTATGTTAGTCTGCCTGTTGCCCGTTCTTTATTAATGTTAAAGTGAAGTTAGCATTAGTCAAATGTGACAGCTTGACAGCTTTAGAGACGACACTCTGTCTCACTTGACAGATCTGGCTCCAGGTTAATACTGGAATTGTCATTTCATTTGCCAAGCTTTGTCATATGACTTTTTTCTGTGGACCTCAAGATGCCGTGGCAGTGAAAGCCATTAGAAATATGCACCTGGTCTGTAGGAAGTGAGTGGAGACAAACCAAGAATTTCACATCTTGCTGAACAGTCTTTTACTTGTTACAGTGGTGAATTTATACAGGAGACCTGAAGGTAAAAGGTGTTGTTTTATTTCAGTGTATTTAATTTTCCAATCTTTCAAAAGTAACATTTTTTTCTCCACACAAAGCATATATTATTCTAACAAGCTTATTATTATAAGCTTTAGAAAGGCTACTGTTGAAAATTGGATAAGGTTATTAGTCAAGATAAGCAAAGTGAAAAGCAATGTGAATGCTATTTTATGTTTTGTTTCAAATTCCATAAAAAAAGAAGTGTTGTCATTGCTAGCCATACAGGGAATGACTTCCATCACTTTTTACATTTTAAACCTATACAGCACACAGATCCCACCATCTTTTTGTTGCTATATCCTGCAAATTGTGCAGTTTTCCTAATGACTGCATTTTTCACCAATACACAGATCTTAATTATCTCCTGGAAACTGGAGCATAGGAAGTTCTGCACAAATGTGCGCAAGAACTTCTTTGTGGTGAGGGTGACGGAGCACTGGAACAGGCTGCCCAGGGAGGTTGTGGAGTCTCCTTCTCTGGAGATATTCAAGACCCTCCTGGACGCTCACCTGTGTGACCTGGTGTAGGGAACCTGCTTTGGCGGGGGGGTTGGACTCGACGATCTCTGGAGGTCCCTTCCAACCCCTATGATTCTGTGATTCTGTGAATATTTACCAAAGGAGTTTTACATCAAAAAGGAATTCTCAAAGAATTGTGATAAATAGGATTTTTTGACTGATTGGTTTAAAAAAAAAAAAAAAAAAAAGTGTATTTCTACTACTTAAAATTTAAAACTCATAGCAATATTTTTCTGTTCCAAAGTGTAAATTGAGGAAGGAATGGGTAGAGGTATATTACCAACTTGAATGCCAATTGTTTTCATTAATTCTGAAAACATATTATTAACCATTATGTGCCAAACTGCTGAACCAAACTATTCATATTTATTGCAGTGCCACACAGACCAGGGGTGCAGCCTTGTAGACAGCAGTGTTATAGCAGTGCGTGCCACTGTGGTGGTTTCGCAATGACAGCCAGCTGAACTCACTGCAGTGCAGTCTCTTATCCCCCTCAAAGGAACAGAGGGAGAAAATTCCATGGAAAAAGGCTCAAGGGTGGAGAGTATTCAGAGGTTGCTCACCAGTTACTGTCATGGGCAAGACAAACTCAGCACTGAGAGATAGATAAAATTATTGCATATTACTAACAGACTAGAACAGTGAGAAACAAAAAGCATACTAAAATCACTTTCCTCTATAATCCATCCGGTCCCACCTTCTTCCCCCTAGTGGTAAAGGGTAAAAGGGGAGTAGGGGGTTGTGATTAGTCCATAATGCTTAATCTCTGCTGTTCCTTCATGGTCTTTCTGCCCCTGCTTCAGCTTGAGGTGCCTCCTATGGGATGATGTCCCTGAACTGATCCTGCATAAGATTCCCACAGGCTGCAGTTTTTCAAGCACTGCTCCATCATGGCTCTGTTCCATGGGGCCCATCCTTCAGGAGTGGACTGCTGCAGCACAGGTCCCTTGGGCAGCAGCTCCCCCAGTCCTCCTGCCCACTGCAGACTCCCTTTCTATGGGTGGCAGCTCCAGCCTGGGACTGCTCCTGCAGGAGCTCTCCATGGGCTGTACTTCCTCCAGGCCATCTACTGCGGTGCTGCGGGCTCCTCTATGGCTGCATGTGGAAATCTCCGCATGGTGCCTGTGGGCTGCAGGGGGACAACCTGCTCCTCCATGGGCCTCTCCTGTGCAGGAAGGAACTTCTGCTCCATGCCTGGAACACCTCCTGCCCTCCTTCTGAACTGACCTTAGTGGCTGCAGGACTGTTTCTCTCACATTTTCTCACCCACAGTAGTTTTTCCCTTTCTCAAATCTGCTGTGCCAGAGGCACACCCAGTGTTGCTCATTGCTCAGCTCTGGCAGTGGCAGGTCCCCTTGGGAACAGCTGGAGCTGGCTCTGATCTGACATGGGGCAGTGCTGGACTCTGCTCACAGAGGCGCCCCTGCAAATCCCTTGACACCAAAACTTTGCCATGTAAACCTCATACAGTCAGAACTGGTCCTGCCTCACCATATAATAATGTACAAGAACAGGAAGTTCCAATTAATAAACAGACTGACTGTTTAGAAAGAAGCATTACAAAAAAAAGGAAGGAAAAAAAAGATTTTCAAATAATTTTAAAAAGAAAACAATGATAATTATCTTTAAAAAANTTGAAAAAAAAAAAAGAACCAAAGCAAAACAAAACAAAAAACTATTAAACAGTCAAAATATTTAGCAGTTATGAATCATAATTTAAACTAATGATATTTCATGCTTTCTTTTCTCAGGAGCTGTAATCATCTCTACTCCACAAGATGTGGCTTTGTTGGATGCATGCAAAGGAACTGAAATGTTCAGAAAAGTCCATGTACCTGTAAGCATCTACATTAAAAATACCAGTAGATTTAAAAAAAAAAAAAATAACAATTCCAAAAATCTGAAAATTTTCTCTATTTGTGATAGATGAACAATCCACTCGGATCACTTGAATATGAAAAATTCTTGTTTTAAAAAAAAGGGTTAGAATCTGCCTTATATCTGTGTCAGAAGCTTTCTTTAGCAGAAGGAAAAGAATTTCTCAGCATCAAGTAATAATAGTATTTAATTTATTTTCAATCAATTTGTTTAATCACCTGGAATGGATCAGAATGCTAACCAGCTAAATAGAGTAATTTATAAAGTAATCTCTGCTTTCCAAATGTACTGTCTTTCTATATCCTCATTATGTGTTCTCTTCATCTCAAGAATTGTTAGAGCTCTAACCTTTTTTTTAATTTTTGAGAGAAAATCATATATCTCTGCAATTTAAGAAGGAAGTGAGGAAGTGTAAGTTTTGGGGGAGTTATGTGCATACCTAATTGTCACTTTACCATTTGAAAGGCTCCGTGACTGTCACTGAAGGAAGAAGTCCATAGTTTTCACTTTTTTTTTTCATTAGGCTTAGAGCTTATGTGGTAGCTTGCTTGTTTAGGAAATGCAAAGTCCAGAATTATCTCCAATATTCATATGGATTGAAATGGAGTAAATATTAGAATTAATGTTTTACATTTAAACTGAATGATAGAATCATAGAATTAGACCAGGTTGCCCAGGGCTCCATCCAACCTAGTCTTGAACACCTCCAGGGTGTCAACCTCTCTGAGCAGCCAGTTCCAGCACCTCACCACTCTCAAACTGAAGAACCAAAGAAAGGAGTTTGAAATAGATGGATAATAATAAACAAAAATATATTCATAAAAAAATAAACTAACTAGGTTATTTCTTAAATGTTTTTTTCTTTAAGTATGATTACATTGATTTAAGGTCTTGACAGTGTTACAAGTTGCTAAGTAACAGAATGTTCTACTCTAGTGCATGTTCACAAAGACTCATTTTTCATTTGAAATGTGCATATGATGAGAAAATACAAACGGAAATGCTTCATTATTTTAAACAGTAAAGAAAAAAGCTATTTACAGTACTTTAAAAATTGTTCTCTGGCTTATCTGTGTGAAGGTTACTTTTACTTTTTGTTAAGAAAGGGAAACACTTCAGTAGCTTCAGTAGCATTTTTAGCTCTTAAGTCTGCATTTTTTTTTTTTGTTTTAGTTTGCAAAATAGCGTAACAAAAGAAATAAATTGACAGATTCCTTATTATTAACTTCTCTTTAAGTGTCTTTGCACCAAAATGAAAATATGGTAGCATTTGTTGTTTACTACTAGAAGAAAAAGTATATGACAGAAGAACAGCATATGAAATGTTCTATTTTGATTTTATGTTTGGATTTACTAAAATTATGCAGAATGACTTTTCTTTATATAAGATCACATTCAATTTAGTACTTCGCTGAATTTTCCTTCTAATGAGAAGTTGTCCAGATTTCTAAGTCAGTTTCATTCAGTGTTCTTCGCAGAGAATGGCTTCCGACAAAACCATGCATTCTGTAGTAGGCTTGGCTTGATTTGATGTGTGGTAGACAAGATTTTAAGTATTTTGTGTGGACTAAATGGAATGACTAGATCTATCTTAATCAAATGATAAGTCACAGCAACACTGTTATGCCAGATGCTGAATTGCAGTGTGCTGGAATCAATGCAATGGAGTTCTTACACGTTGCTCCTTTTTTCTTTTCTCACTTTATACATACATCAACATAGGTGTTTCATTTACATCAGTGTTAAAGAAGGTCCTGCCTATGCATTGCATTTAGTTTTAAGTCAAAATTGAATCTGAGTCACAATTGTTAATGTTGTTTGTCCTTTACTGAATTGAAATTAAAGTGGGTTTCTCAGGAATTTTCTCCTTGTCTGAAGAAGGTAGTGTGTATTTGGATTTGGGCACCATATGTTGTGTAACCAGAAGGTTAATTGAGCAAAAGGAATTTGTAAGCATTCAGAAACCATATGTGCACAGATAATTCATAATGAGAATTTGCCACTTTCTTACTTTCTCGTTATTTCTTGATGGATGACTTTTCACTATTCAAAATAAAACTGTTTGACCAAAGAAGTTCAGCATTAGAACTGTGACTTTGGTATTGTAGGCTAGCTCCTGTGCTGCAGAGCATCTAGTTCTACTGTTTTCATGTCTGTGTCACTGAGCCAAGTTTTTAGAGAAGTATGCAGGCAGAAGAGCACACTGAAGAGTAGAACAGGATTCATACATGCTTGTGGAATAGTTTGTCCAGACAGTAAGAGCTACTTGGAGGCTTTTCCAAAACTAGTATTTAAACAGGGAAATAAGAGTCATTACTGACTTTATTAGCAAAACCTATTACATTTTCTATAGATTTAAAGGCTTTGAAAGTAATAGTGAAATCTCTTATTTATCCAAGTGTCTGCAGAGATGTGTGTTAAAAATACACTTCAGTGATCAAGGTTTGTATATTTGCATAGATTCTGTATTAAATTTAGTGTTTGTAATTGGCAACTAATATTACAAAAATCTACTTGTATACAAGAAGAACAATTTATACTTTAGTAAATATGCAGTATGTGGTGTTTGACAGATGGGAATAAGGCTGAGATAATAAAAGCAATATTGTAATGCTGAAATGTCACATGCTTTTAGTAAGATTTTTTTGGTTTTCATTTAAACAAAGGACAGTGAATAAGATCTCTAAAGCCAGTCTAGCTTTGGGAATACAGCTGTAGCTCAGTATTTGCATTAACTGGGGCAGAAAGACTTTTTTAGGTATTAGATGATCAAAGAATTAACCAAACAGCTGTAATATTTCTAAGCTGTTAATAAAACATTAGTAGGCTAAAGGACTTTGATTATGAATTTGCTGTATCGTAAATATTGTACAGCTGTATTGAGGAGAATAAAAAGTTAAAGACCCAAGTTATCTGGAGGTGGATGGATTCGTTTAGAGTATAAATGTCGAGATCTCTTTTTTCATGTGCTGCAGATGACGGCATGTATATGTGTTTGTATCTATCTATATATACACATATATATTGTCTGTTTCTTAAAATGTTCCTTGCTTTAAACTCTGAAAATTTTACATGAGTGAAGGAAGATTTAGAAAGTAATATGAAATGTGTAACAGTGGAAGAGGAAACGAAAACAGGTTATCATTCTTTGATTAGTTTTAACTTCGATGCAAGGAAACTTTCATTAAGAAATTGTAAATAACATGCCTTTACCTGCTCGCAGTGCTACCTCCGTATTCTTTTAGTTAAAACTTTAAGGCCAAAGGTTGTACATTACTGTTAGTAAGTAAGGTAATAGCTGTTGCTTGCATTGAATCAGCATCCTTTTAGATCATTATTTCATGAACACAGTGGATACATTATTCCTCTAACTTTGTTAGTTTCTTCAAAACACATAACCAGAATGCTTAAGGAAATTTTAATAAGCACAAGATATATAACAGCTTTTCTAAACTTTAGAATATATATTCATCTGTAGCATAAATATCTTGAACTGAAATTTTCTAATTTTCTAACATGGAACCAACAAAGTGAGTCTTCTGTTGAATAGCAGATAGGGATGAGTTCTCATTCTCAGTGATGGGTGCTGTTGTCATCACTTTTGAGAAATTCTGCTTTTCCTCAGTGAACAGCCTTGTTTACTAGGTGAATAAAATGAGATCAATTTTATCATGAGCATTATTATTGTACATTGTGAAAGAAGATATTTTTGTGCCTGATTTGGCAAATTTGCAGGAGACATTTTGCGAGGATGTAGATGAACATCTGACATCAACGGAAAAGTAGTTTTTGTCACTTCCTTTCACTTAATTATTTTTATTATTTGATCTTTAGAATTTGTTCCTCCTTTACAGAAGAATAGCAAATCAAATTCTTTTTGAAAGCATTTCCCTTCAGGAAAAGTTATGAAATATCTGAAAAGCACGTTTGATTGTTGTTCCTTGTANTTAGCAGGAAAAAGAATTGTGATGTGAGAAAAAGGAGTCGTCTTATATTAACCGAAAATGCAGTCTGAGTCGGTATGACACCATTTTCCTCTCTTTCCTGAGAAGAGATGATAAAAAAAAAAACAAAACAAAAACCCAACCAATGCAGCTTTGCAAGTTGTATGTAGCATATACTTTGATGGGAGGTGTATCTGTATTCTGTCACTGCTCTTTGTGCAAGTGTCTATTTGCCCCTTGTTGAAAATCTCTTACTTTGATGCAAATCATAGTTGCAAGGCATTCGATCTTCTTTCCTTTTAGTCTAACAATGATACACAATGTTTTTCGCAATTTTTGAGCTTTCTTTCCTCTTTTATGTAGGAAGTGCATTGTTCCTTTCTACGGTAAATTTTTGAAGATTCTTTGTGGAAGTCATCTGAGTTTTTGATAATGGTAAATTTTACTTCATCTGCTTTTGAATGGCAAATATTTTTAGTATGACATCTTTATACTTTTTTTTTTTCAGGTGACCTTGGAGATTTAGTCTTTCTTTCATGCTATATTCTGATATTTTAAATAACTGCAGAAAAGCAAAAAGGCATAGATTTAGGATGGATTAAAAAAGAACAACAAAAAACCCTCAATCACAACATTGGGAATTTATAGATTGATGATTGTATTCATGTAACTGTAGGTTTTACAATGAAATAGTTTGTTTCTGTTGTCAAAAAACTGTAGTTGACAAATGCAAGCTGGAAGTGGGATGCAGCCGGGATGCAGGCTTCAGGACAGTTCTGGGCTGTGTTATGAATCTCAAAGATCCCTTAAAGGAAAGTCATGCTAATGATTTTTTCATGTTACTAGTTGCATTGAGAATGTTGCATGCAAAAGCTGAAGGAACTCCTTTACGCAGTTCACCCAAGGAGATGGATGCGTTTTCAGTGTAATCACAGAATCACAAGGTTGGAAAGGACCTACAAGATCATCTAGTCCAACTGTCCTCCCATTACCATTACTACTACAAGCTACTAAACCATATCTCGTAGCTCCTCATCTAGACGCCTTTGAACACTGCCAGGGACGGTGACTTCACCACCTCCCTGGGCAGGCCATTCTACTGCCTGACCACTCTTGGAGAGAAAAAGTTTTTCCTTATGTCTAATCTAAACCTCCTCTGGTACAACTTGCGGCCATTTCCTTGGGTCCTGTTTGTTGCCTGGGAGAAGAGGCCAAACCCCTCCTCATCACAACCTCCCTTCAGGAAGCTGTAGAGTGCAATGAGGTCTCCCCTGAGCCTCCTCTTCTCCAGACTAAGCAATCCTAGCTCCCTCAGCCGCTTCTCATAAGACTTGTGCTCCAGACCCCTCACCAGTTTCGTTGCCCTTTTCTGGACTCATTTCAGTGTTAGTACAACTTTTTAAGCATTATCAGCTGAAATCTTAGCAAAAACTGAAGTCTTTGTTCTTGCAATACCTTGTTCTGCATCTTCAAGTGCAAACTGTATCTTATAATTGTAGGCATATTTTTATCAATGAAATAACAAGAAATTCAACGGAAGGTAAGTGGGCCTGTGAAGATCTGCAGTAGAGGTGATTCAGGTTCATTAGGCTATTTATAACTTGTAGGTCTTGCCTGGAAGTTTAAAATTGATACAGTGGAAGAGGTAGCAAAAGCTACAAAAAATAACTGAGCGTTGTGGTCAGATCAGACTGTGGGCAGCTGTGTGGATGTGCCTCTGCAAGTGTGTTCAGTGCCTGTGTCTCAACAGGCATGATTCTAAGAGAGATGTAATATAACTTTCTGTGTCTTTCCCTCAGAACTCTGTCAGTCTTTCTGGTCTGTTACTTCTCACCCCACGGGTTTTCTGGTTGATGTTATTTACTAAGCTAATAAGAATCAGGGTGATATCATCTAGACATAATCTAATGGTGGTGGGGGGAGTCATAGCCTGGTTATGAATTCTGCCTTTGTAAATACTGGAGCGGGGAAAAAAAACAACACAAGGAATCTATTTGAGAGTGGTTCTTCTCATCCTAAGGTAGATCTTGTAAACTTAGCTGTTTTTTCGACTTGTCTGTTTTTTTTCCACTTGCTTGAAAGAAAGACCATGTGGTTTGCTTTGGTTCGAATAGACTATATCAAAGGGTTGGCGAGATATCACCTTGTGCCTTGTAACCCAAGGTGTCTAATGCAAACATGACGTTCTGAATAGAGGTGATGTTTTCTATATGTAGAACTTTAAAGCTTTGTCAGCATTTCTAATTTCCTAAGCACCAGTCTACCAGTAAGGCAAGTACCAGTGTTGTGTGAGTGCACACTTCTTTTACTGGGATTAAGCACCTGGGGTTTAAGGAAAAAGGCAAACATCAGTATTACAGACCACTGTTCATTCTGCCTCTCTATTATGCATGCTAAGTATTCAAAATAGAGTTAGCATAGTTTTTATTAATGCAAAGTGCATCAGCTTTTTGCCAGCTGAAATACGATGGAGTTAGGAAAATAAATGAAATGCATGAATAAGTAGATATGTCAGTTAAACCTAAATGTGTTTAAGGTAGATATCCTTAGTATGCTCAAGGCATAGAAATTATTCTGCATGCAACTGCTCGCATAGAATTTGTAGTATGTTTTAATGTGAAATGTGATAACATTATATAGTTTCTGCAACCTCTCTGTTCAATTTGTCAGCCTTCATTTGCCTCATTCAGTCAGGCTTGTGTAAACATTGCACATATTGCTTCGAGAGACCTACTGTGTGTGTGAATTCAGTCATATTTCATTACTTTATTGATCAGAATAACTCTTTACTGTTTGATATTCCTATTAAATATGTAGAACAGAAACAGCAAGGGAAGTTGTGTTCTTTCTTGCTCATCATTTGAATCGCTTTCCAAATTAAACATGCAAACTTATTCAGTGAAGGGGAGCGCCAGAGAAAGTCTCATTGCCATATTCTATTGCTGGTGGAGGAAATAATGCTGCTAAGTACTTGAATTCTTGAACTTCAGGTTGAGTTTGCTGGGCTAGCAGTTGTACCAAGGAGAGAGAAAGTATGATTAAAGTGTTTTGCTGTAAGTCAGTACAAGCAGGTTATGCTGTTTTAGTCTGCATGTGAAACATAGATTTCTGACATGAAGTTTTTGGATCTTCTCCCTAATCAGCAATTACTCTGAGTTTTGGATGGGTTTTCCATGGATTTAGATATCAATATTAGGAGTGGAGTGGAGACCTTTGAAGTCCCTTCCAGTCCTGTGGTGTGTTTTTTTTTTTTGACTGAGTTTCAGTTGATTGCAAAGTAGTAATCACTCACCAATCAGGTATTTCATAAGTAGTTCAAAAGGCTCATCAAATTCTGCAAGTCAGTAAATCTCTTGTGGCTGTAACATAAACTTTTTAAACTTCTATCATGTTTACAGCTTATTTTAAGAATTTAATCCTTATTAAATTATATATGAATGAAGTCTAGGGTAGAAGTTACTGAAGAACTGAAGTGTACTTCCGCTTTCCCAAATTAGCTTGTTCAAAACTGAGTCAGGATTACCTCTAATAAAAAGAAGTAAATGAAATCAGTAACTTACTGTGAAAGTTAATTTTGTTATGATTAAAATTGGTGAGTAGCACTTCCTTGAGACCACCTTTAATTTACATTTTATTTCAAGAAATTTAAATTGGGAGATGTCCTTTATCTTCCATGTTATTGTGAAGTAAATCACTTAGTGATGATTTTGTTAAGTAGTTGGAGCCTCAGGAAAGTGCTTTAGAGCCAGAGGACAAATCCTAATGAAATTACAGTAATTTAAAATAACCTTCTTTAAACTGCTTATGAAAGTGTCAGATTCTTGAGTAACATTACCAATCTGATTAGTGAATGCTGTTCTCTGATTTCTTAAGCCACTGTGCAGATAGTCTCAGTGAGGCTTTGTACTGCTGCTGTTACAGTTACCTCAGTGGTTATCAGAGGAAGCACGGTGATGTTGCCTCTTTTTCAAAGAAGTTCTGTCCTCAATGTCAACGGGAGATGATTTTAGATTTCTTTACTCTCCCAAACTGGAGTAACAGTTACCTTTTTTAAAGGTAACTTTAAAAAATGTAAAAGGGTTTTTTTTAATGTATATATCCATAATCCATTTCAGAGTGAAAAGGAAAATAGAAGAGAGATCTAAACAGTGTCAGCACGAGCACATTCTTGGTTGTGTAGACTTTCATTCTATGGAAAAAACATGCAGGCTGTCTACAAGCCTAGTTTTAACTCATGTATCTCAGAAGTCAGTTCTTTTTTGTACAGGGAGTTGGTATTCATGACAGCCTAAAGTCTGTGAAATGCCAATGGATCGTTTCATCTTGTTAGTTTCCCCCTTTGGGTGAGGCTCTCTAGCAAGAGAATTTGTTAATAAAGAGCACCTTTCACATAAACTGCCTGTGGTTATAGTGGATGTTTTCATTGTTCATAACCTCTGCCATTCATTTGAGTTGTTAAAAAATATTGGACCAGAAAATGGGGAATTAAGTTTTGCTGACTGCACGTTAACTGCTACATGGAGATCCAGGGAATGCTGAACATTTTTGCCTACAAAAAAGTAGACAAAAGCCTGTTGTGTGGGACAGCTAACATGCATGTATACACATTCAACAGAAAATTCTAGTTTCCTGGTTTCATTTGAGAAGACAGCTATAATAAGCTTTTTGTCTAAGTATTGAAAGATCTTCATTTTACAATTATTTTTTAACAAAAAAAAAAAAAATAATAATTTACAGGACTCAAAGCCAGTGAGTCTAAGCTACTAGTTTGTAGACTACATTTAAGTTAGGGTGCATTCATTTTGTGGAATTAACTCTGTATTTCAGTGTTGGCGGTGAAATGTAACCATATCCTTCATTGAAAGGACCAGCTTAAGTGTGGATATAGCTGAAAGGATTCCACGTTATTCTTTGCTGTGTCACTGGAAGCAGGTCAGCTTAGGAAAAACAGCAAATTATTTGCATTCCAGAGTTTTAGAGAACAATAGGAAATTGTTTGCTTAATGTGTTACATACGGTGTTCAGGTTTTGGACTTAAGTCTAATATTACGTAAGGCAGAGATAGGCAGCTTTTCAGGAGTGAAACACCAGATTGTATTTTCCTTTTGTAAACTAGAGGTTAAGCACACTGGTCGAAAACATTCACATGTGCTGTCAGGCAGTGTTTGGAAACGGCTGACTGTCACACAGAAGAGATTCCATCAGTCAGCACATGGATTGCATGGGGCCATCTGAGAGACAGGGCTTCCTATTGCAGTGCTTTGCGAACTAGGAGGGCTCTTAAGATGCTAGGGCTCCCACTGCAAAGTCCCATGCATCTGTGGTGTTGTGCCTCTGAAAAGCTACTCACATCCATTCTATCATCTGTTCACGGTCATATGGCAGCTAGACCAGTTTTCTCATTTAGAAAACGTAAGTGGTTTCTATGTAGAAAAATATAGGCTGAAAATGTCTCAAGTTATTTTTATCACTCCACATCATATCTTAATATCTTATGCAGTTTTCGTCACTGCATTATAAAGAAACAGGATAATTTTATTTCTTAAATTGAAAAAAAAAAAAGAACCAAAGCAAAACAAAACAAAAAACTATTAAACAGTCAAAATATTTAGCAGTTATGAATCATAATTTAAACTAATGATATTTCATGCTTTCTTTTCTCAGGAGCTGTAATCATCTCTACTCCACAAGATGTGGCTTTGTTGGATGCATGCAAAGGAACTGAAATGTTCAGAAAAGTCCATGTACCTGTAAGCATCTACATTAAAAATACCAGTAGATTTAAAAAAAAAAAAAATAACAATTCCAAAAATCTGAAAATTTTCTCTATTTGTGATAGATGAACAATCCACTCGGATCACTTGAATATGAAAAATTCTTGTTTTAAAAAAAAGGGTTAGAATCTGCCTTATATCTGTGTCAGAAGCTTTCTTTAGCAGAAGGAAAAGAATTTCTCAGCATCAAGTAATAATAGTATTTAATTTATTTTCAATCAATTTGTTTAATCACCTGGAATGGATCAGAATGCTAACCAGCTAAATAGAGTAATTTATAAAGTAATCTCTGCTTTCCAAATGTACTGTCTTTCTATATCCTCATTATGTGTTCTCTTCATCTCAAGAATTGTTAGAGCTCTAACCTTTTTTTTAATTTTTGAGAGAAAATCATATATCTCTGCAATTTAAGAAGGAAGTGAGGAAGTGTAAGTTTTGGGGGAGTTATGTGCATACCTAATTGTCACTTTACCATTTGAAAGGCTCCGTGACTGTCACTGAAGGAAGAAGTCCATAGTTTTCACTTTTTTTTTTCATTAGGCTTAGAGCTTATGTGGTAGCTTGCTTGTTTAGGAAATGCAAAGTCCAGAATTATCTCCAATATTCATATGGATTGAAATGGAGTAAATATTAGAATTAATGTTTTACATTTAAACTGAATGATAGAATCATAGAATTAGACCAGGTTGCCCAGGGCTCCATCCAACCTAGTCTTGAACACCTCCAGGGTGTCAACCTCTCTGAGCAGCCAGTTCCAGCACCTCACCACTCTCAAACTGAAGAACCAAAGAAAGGAGTTTGAAATAGATGGATAATAATAAACAAAAATATATTCATAAAAAAATAAACTAACTAGGTTATTTCTTAAATGTTTTTTTCTTTAAGTATGATTACATTGATTTAAGGTCTTGACAGTGTTACAAGTTGCTAAGTAACAGAATGTTCTACTCTAGTGCATGTTCACAAAGACTCATTTTTCATTTGAAATGTGCATATGATGAGAAAATACAAACGGAAATGCTTCATTATTTTAAACAGTAAAGAAAAAAGCTATTTACAGTACTTTAAAAATTGTTCTCTGGCTTATCTGTGTGAAGGTTACTTTTACTTTTTGTTAAGAAAGGGAAACACTTCAGTAGCTTCAGTAGCATTTTTAGCTCTTAAGTCTGCATTTTTTTTTTTTGTTTTAGTTTGCAAAATAGCGTAACAAAAGAAATAAATTGACAGATTCCTTATTATTAACTTCTCTTTAAGTGTCTTTGCACCAAAATGAAAATATGGTAGCATTTGTTGTTTACTACTAGAAGAAAAAGTATATGACAGAAGAACAGCATATGAAATGTTCTATTTTGATTTTATGTTTGGATTTACTAAAATTATGCAGAATGACTTTTCTTTATATAAGATCACATTCAATTTAGTACTTCGCTGAATTTTCCTTCTAATGAGAAGTTGTCCAGATTTCTAAGTCAGTTTCATTCAGTGTTCTTCGCAGAGAATGGCTTCCGACAAAACCATGCATTCTGTAGTAGGCTTGGCTTGATTTGATGTGTGGTAGACAAGATTTTAAGTATTTTGTGTGGACTAAATGGAATGACTAGATCTATCTTAATCAAATGATAAGTCACAGCAACACTGTTATGCCAGATGCTGAATTGCAGTGTGCTGGAATCAATGCAATGGAGTTCTTACACGTTGCTCCTTTTTTCTTTTCTCACTTTATACATACATCAACATAGGTGTTTCATTTACATCAGTGTTAAAGAAGGTCCTGCCTATGCATTGCATTTAGTTTTAAGTCAAAATTGAATCTGAGTCACAATTGTTAATGTTGTTTGTCCTTTACTGAATTGAAATTAAAGTGGGTTTCTCAGGAATTTTCTCCTTGTCTGAAGAAGGTAGTGTGTATTTGGATTTGGGCACCATATGTTGTGTAACCAGAAGGTTAATTGAGCAAAAGGAATTTGTAAGCATTCAGAAACCATATGTGCACAGATAATTCATAATGAGAATTTGCCACTTTCTTACTTTCTCGTTATTTCTTGATGGATGACTTTTCACTATTCAAAATAAAACTGTTTGACCAAAGAAGTTCAGCATTAGAACTGTGACTTTGGTATTGTAGGCTAGCTCCTGTGCTGCAGAGCATCTAGTTCTACTGTTTTCATGTCTGTGTCACTGAGCCAAGTTTTTAGAGAAGTATGCAGGCAGAAGAGCACACTGAAGAGTAGAACAGGATTCATACATGCTTGTGGAATAGTTTGTCCAGACAGTAAGAGCTACTTGGAGGCTTTTCCAAAACTAGTATTTAAACAGGGAAATAAGAGTCATTACTGACTTTATTAGCAAAACCTATTACATTTTCTATAGATTTAAAGGCTTTGAAAGTAATAGTGAAATCTCTTATTTATCCAAGTGTCTGCAGAGATGTGTGTTAAAAATACACTTCAGTGATCAAGGTTTGTATATTTGCATAGATTCTGTATTAAATTTAGTGTTTGTAATTGGCAACTAATATTACAAAAATCTACTTGTATACAAGAAGAACAATTTATACTTTAGTAAATATGCAGTATGTGGTGTTTGACAGATGGGAATAAGGCTGAGATAATAAAAGCAATATTGTAATGCTGAAATGTCACATGCTTTTAGTAAGATTTTTTTGGTTTTCATTTAAACAAAGGACAGTGAATAAGATCTCTAAAGCCAGTCTAGCTTTGGGAATACAGCTGTAGCTCAGTATTTGCATTAACTGGGGCAGAAAGACTTTTTTAGGTATTAGATGATCAAAGAATTAACCAAACAGCTGTAATATTTCTAAGCTGTTAATAAAACATTAGTAGGCTAAAGGACTTTGATTATGAATTTGCTGTATCGTAAATATTGTACAGCTGTATTGAGGAGAATAAAAAGTTAAAGACCCAAGTTATCTGGAGGTGGATGGATTCGTTTAGAGTATAAATGTCGAGATCTCTTTTTTCATGTGCTGCAGATGACGGCATGTATATGTGTTTGTATCTATCTATATATACACATATATATTGTCTGTTTCTTAAAATGTTCCTTGCTTTAAACTCTGAAAATTTTACATGAGTGAAGGAAGATTTAGAAAGTAATATGAAATGTGTAACAGTGGAAGAGGAAACGAAAACAGGTTATCATTCTTTGATTAGTTTTAACTTCGATGCAAGGAAACTTTCATTAAGAAATTGTAAATAACATGCCTTTACCTGCTCGCAGTGCTACCTCCGTATTCTTTTAGTTAAAACTTTAAGGCCAAAGGTTGTACATTACTGTTAGTAAGTAAGGTAATAGCTGTTGCTTGCATTGAATCAGCATCCTTTTAGATCATTATTTCATGAACACAGTGGATACATTATTCCTCTAACTTTGTTAGTTTCTTCAAAACACATAACCAGAATGCTTAAGGAAATTTTAATAAGCACAAGATATATAACAGCTTTTCTAAACTTTAGAATATATATTCATCTGTAGCATAAATATCTTGAACTGAAATTTTCTAATTTTCTAACATGGAACCAACAAAGTGAGTCTTCTGTTGAATAGCAGATAGGGATGAGTTCTCATTCTCAGTGATGGGTGCTGTTGTCATCACTTTTGAGAAATTCTGCTTTTCCTCAGTGAACAGCCTTGTTTACTAGGTGAATAAAATGAGATCAATTTTATCATGAGCATTATTATTGTACATTGTGAAAGAAGATATTTTTGTGCCTGATTTGGCAAATTTGCAGGAGACATTTTGCGAGGATGTAGATGAACATCTGACATCAACGGAAAAGTAGTTTTTGTCACTTCCTTTCACTTAATTATTTTTATTATTTGATCTTTAGAATTTGTTCCTCCTTTACAGAAGAATAGCAAATCAAATTCTTTTTGAAAGCATTTCCCTTCAGGAAAAGTTATGAAATATCTGAAAAGCACGTTTGATTGTTGTTCCTTGTAATGTTTTTTTTTTTTTTTTTTTAGTTTTGTATCCCCAAACTGCAAATTACAAAGCTAGAAAATAGTATTCAGAGGTCAGAAATGCAATACATCTTGTCTGAGAAGGAGATCTGTTGGAAAGTTAGATCAGTGCAAGAGGTACTTCTGTGATGCGTAAGTTAGTTATTCCTTTAGATGTACAATTATGGGGAAAAAAAATGTAGAAATAATTTAGAAATGAAAGTGAAACTGAGTAACTGATGATGATGATTTGTTGATTCTGTGTTGATAAATCTCTTTGTTGTCAAAGATGAATAAGAACTGATGCTTGAATCCCAGGTGCCAACATTCCTCCTTTTTCATTTAACAGGTTTTAGGACTAATTCAGAATATGAGTGTTTTCCAGTGTCCCAAATGTAAACACGAGACGCATATTTTTGGAGCAGATGGTGTAAGAGATCTAGCAAAAACTCTTGGATTGGATGTTCTAGGTAAGGATATAGAAATAGCTTATTAATGGCATGAATGAGGAAGGCTTTAACTGAAGTATAGATCTACACAATTCTAAATTATTGTATATTCAGACATTGTTTAAATACAGTAGAATTAAAGTTTAAGTTGTTGAATGTCACTGTTGTTCCATGCTCAGATTCGTGCTCAGGATCATTTTTGCTAGCAGGATATGGACTGGATATGCAAATTCTTGAGTTGCATCCTAAATCTCTTGAATTATAAACTATGCAGAACATCGATTGTTTTTGTTTTGATGTGCTATGTTACCTGAAATTCAATATATTATGTATCACATACCAATATTTACAGACAGTCAAGACTTCTGTGTGGTCCCATAGAACATAAACCTAAGGACTATGTCAGTGCCTATAAAAGTTTTCTTATTTCATTTAAATGAAATATGTTATGTGTGTGAAATAAATATGCCAGTTTGAAATGCAGTTCATTGGAGCAGTTATTTTTATGTCCATGTGAAGATATCTTGACTCTTGCATGGAAGCAAGCAGTGTAATGATTATATTTAAGTGTTGGAATTAAAAGAATATGCTGACTTGCAAAATGTTGTTGTAAAGGAAAAAATATCTTTCTTTGAAACAGAAATTGTTCATGATTAAATAATCTGGCATACATTTGAAATATACACTGATCTATAAAATATACATTGCTTTTTTAAAAAGGCGTATTTCAACCTGTATTATCAGTAAAAAAAAAAAAAAAATTATAGAATATAACACAGCGTAGTGAAGTTGGTAAATGGGATAATTGCATGTGTTAATGATGTGTTTTCATATATCACTATAATTATCTCAATGATTTTCCATAGCTAATTCATTAAAAGAACCAGGAAGCTCACTTAGAAAGATCAACACAAAAACTTCAAGGTCTGACACAAATTTAAAATAGCATGGCAGCACATAATTAAAGACATACATTTGGGCTATCTTTTAGTCTTCTGAATGTATAATGAGTTGTGATTAGAGCCCAAGGGGACTTCTGCAGCCCTGGGTGATGTGGATGGATGCAAATGTTCTGTAAGGAGTTGAATCAAATCTGTGTTCAGATACACAGGCACAAATGATATGTCCTACCATTGGTCCTGTAAATGTTTTCTGGTATTTCCTAAGAGGACAGAACTGATTGTAATAGTGTTTAATAAGGAAAGGTCTGATACATTAGGAAGCTTATTAGGGGAGAGATGCCGTGTATGAAGAAAAAGAGTGAAGTTTACCTTAGTCAATCCTTTTGATGGCAATTTTAAGATAAAGAAAAGTGCCCCAAGGGCTAAATTTAGAATCACAGTACTTGATCTGTTTAGTGTGCTTGTACTTCAAGGGTGACCACTGCACAATAATACCATATGGTATTGTAAACATTTCTGCTTACGGCTTATATGTTAATCTGTCCCAAATGGTAGTTTTATCCTACTGCTATTGAATTGCACCCAAAAGCTTTGAGAGATTTTATCTATATCTATCTATAAAAATTTATTTTGTTTATATCTTGCTATTCTATTTGTTCAGCTTAAGACTTAGTTCTCTTGTGTATCCTGATGGGTCGATCTTAGTTTCCCGGATAATATCCAGTAAGTTCTGCAAGCTAACAATGTGCAGAACACAAGTATTTTTCTATTATTTTCTCAGAATATGCAGCCTTTAACATTGTTGAAAACCTCTCTTATTCTTGTTTATGACAGAAGACAATTGAGTCACCAGTACACCTTCTGAGTTTCATTTGATGTTTTATATAAGTTTTCTGTCATCTTTTAATTCTTCGCTGTAGGAAAGAGTGCTGAAGTCCATAAGAAAGACTTTGCGTTGCTGATTATTTTTCTCTCTCTGTCTCTGAAATTCCCCTATTTTGATTTTTTTCTTCTTTACAGTTCAGTGACCAGAATTATGACCAGAAAGATATGCTGTTGATTTACATACCGCTAAGATAATGACTACTGTGCTGTCTGTGCTGACTTCTGCACTTCCAAACTTGTTAAACTGTCTGCTAATAGAGCCAGCAGTGACTCTGAGATTTATTTATTTATTTCCTACAATAAAATAAAATTTTCTCAGCGCTTAGGCTTTGTTTGCAGTCTGAAATGATTAAGATCAGACAGGTCTGATACATTGATCAGTAGGTCTGATACATTGTTAACTTCCCATCGTGTTCTGTAGTGATGAACAGTGCAAAAGCTTCATCTTCCTCAAATTCCTATCATCCAAACAGGTGCACAGATTTTTTGTATGGTCTTTGTGCTTCTGTTTAATGTGTAAAGTTTTGACATTTTTTTAATTGGATTTGCCTGTTGCTTTGTCTTCTCTGACTTTCACTTTTGTCCATGCAAGACCTTGTGCTTCTGTTGAGCCATCAGATCTTTGTAAATATTGGGAAGATAAGAAAAAAGCTGCCACTTGGTAGCAGGGTAGTTCTTTTTTGTAATTTTGAGATTGTTATTAAATTGGCAGAGAACATTGTTGGGAAAAACGAGTGAAGATTAGTCTTCACACAAAATAATTGTAAGAGCTAAGTTCTGGGAGATTTATGAAGTTACTCTTATTCTGTTAATAAGAACACTGAGGGTTAAAGAAAATTTTAAAGGACTCGTCATTTATTTATTTACTTATTATACCTAAAAAGAGTCATTCAAGACTGAAAAAAAAAAAAGCAACAATTAAATTTAAAGCAAATGGATGGTAATAATAATAATAAAAATTTCTTCAAGCATTCTGCTCTGTAATCATGGAGCCACAGCTTTTGTCTGCTATTTATTTTATTTCCTATGTGCTTTTGATTCTTTTTTTTTTCTCTTAACAAGCTTTGTAATTTCTAAATTGTCCGTTTTTATACCATGTTTCGTCTTCTAACTATATTGAACTTCGTTAATCTGTGCTGGCTTGGTTTAGGCTAGTTAAATGTTAAAATCTATCAATTAAAATTGCAGCTTCTAAGACAAGTCAAAATTGAATGAAGCATAGTCTATTCTGTCTACATCAATCTGTGATGTAAAATACAGCCATATCTTCCATTTAAAAAGTTGGTTTTCAATTCACCTCTTAAGTATTTCTGTAGTAATGAACTAAACATGGGAGCTGCAAGTTTTCTTTAGTGCTGAAAAACTGTATTTCAGAAAGTATGTTTCAGACTGGACTAGGGTTACTAATTGAGTCTCCTTTAGAACATGCCTTTCCTCTCTGATAGTTCCCTGCTTGTTATAAAAGAATATAAAAAAGATTTCTGTTGGAAAGAAGGAACTCGATGCTTCCCTACCTTTTAATTGGATACAGAGCCTAATAAGGACAATAACAAATGTTATTATTTGGAAATTAAGTATTCAAAGAAGTCTTTGAACAACTATTAAGATCTTTTAAAAGCATTGAAAAAAATATACAATGAGGAGATAGGCTAAATAGGAAGTTGCATGAGTTTTTGCCTAGCACTCAAGCAAACTTCACGTACTCAAAATTTGTATCTCAGCTTATGTTTTTCTGTGTAATCAAGAGAAAAAAGCAAACATCATTTATTACAAAGGATAGTCTGTTATTCAGGGAATGAAAAAGCCAGAATATACTTGGCATTAAACACTGTGGGTATATAGGAAGTGTTCTGCAGCTAATTTTCATTTGAAATGTTGATTTTTTGGTAGTAAGTAATTCAAAGAACTTCAAGAAAGCTGGACTTTGTTTTCAAGTCACTTTAGGGCTATTTTGATGAAGCACTGAAGATATCTTAGGTCTTCACTTACACACATTTGGTGTCTTTAATACAGGAGACATTCCACTACATGTTAACATACGGGAGACCTGTGATTCAGGGCAGCCTGTCGTGATCTCACAACCTCAAAGTGATGCCGTAAGTCTGGTGAACTGCGCTAAAAGTAACAAAAAACACCTCATCTCACTCCCACCCTCCAAAGAAGAGTGGATGGAGAGTGCTTCTTGTTATTGTTGTTTGAAAACAAATCTGTGCCTGAATGTAACTGAGGAAAATGAAGTTGTTGTAAAAGAGAGCTATGTCATTAAGTTAGTTTGGCCCTTGTGTTTCCCAGTTTTTTGGAATGCTGGTCGTGGGTTTTGCTTGTGTGCAGGGGTTTTGCTTGATTCAGAATAGCAAGGATTTGATTCAGGTTCTGGTATGCGAAGAGGAGGAAGGTCAGTGTCAAGCCACATGAGACCACGCAGCTAATGGAGGTCCTCTAAAACTGTCAGTTGAGCCTTTGGTAGTGGAGCCTGGAAACTGTCAAAAAATGATTGAAGCAAAATCTGCGTATTGTCAATACCTGGGTTGTTTTCAGCAGGAAGTGGAGGAATTTGCACACAAGAGGAAATGGATTTTTCTGTGCATTTACCATAACATTTTATTGCCAAAGGAAAATGTGAGTTGTTGAGATGGTGGCAGTCGAATATGCAAGTCTCTGAGGAAAAGCAGTTGTGCATATAAAATTCCATTAACACTTGGAGACTAAGATTGTTTTCCTGTCTCCTCTGCTGGAGTTTGTCTGCCATGCTCTGTAGGGCAGGATGTTGTCTGCCACGTTGTGTAGGCACAGTGTATTGAATGATGCAGCCTTACTATTGTAGGCTGCTTAGATGTTACTGTAAAAAAGAAAAAGAAAAAAAAAAAAAGTAATGATGATAATAGATGCTAGAATCAGTTATAGATAAGGTAAAAAGTACAAATAACATATTCTTTCTAATACCATGATAGCTAGGTACAGACTGAAATAACTTCTCCTGCCCATTCTTTTAAAATAGTGATGGGGAATAATCCAGTATTGTTAATGTATTGATGAATAGTGACTTACATTGCAGCACTTTTTTTTAATTGGCTAGAGCAGCAGCACTACAGCATGCCTATTTCTAATTGAATGCAATAATTTTGCTAGTCTTTGACAAGACCTCTGCTGATTGTGGAATAATGTAGTGATCTTGATTCCAGATCCTTGTGAAAAAGAATCATTCCAATCAATACTGTAGTTTCTATCTGGGAATTCTGATCAGAAGTGCGAAGGTTTTCAATAGATATACAGCTTAGGTCAAAGTTGATGCAAAACAGTTAAGCATACCAATATGGAACACTCACCGTTTCTGAAATCTGTATTAGCCAGGAGTCTGTAGCCTGCGGGAGTCTGAGCTTACATACGTATGTGCAGGACAGCATTCTGAAAATTAAGGAAGACAGAAGAGTCTGTAGGGTTGCCATCTGTTCCTTCTTGGACTGTTCTTGGTAATGAAAGGAGGGGTTATAAGCACCATTTGTGGCAATTAAGTTAAATATGGAGAGGAATAAAGATTGACAAATATGTGTGACTCTGGGGAAAACTTTTAATATTCTTCTCTGCCATTGTGTCTGCGAGATAATCATTCTCCTCAGAGAATGAGCTTGATTTTTTTTTTTTTTAGACATAACTGATCTCCACAGTATAAAAAAAAATTCCCTTTATCACTGGTTTGCTTCTCATAATAAAGACAGAGAAAGTGATTGTTGTTCTCTTATATTTTAAAAGAAAAATGAAATTCTTAGCACATAACTGATGGTGGGAGAGGTCTTATAAGGTCAGATTCTAATCTTTAATGCATGACACCCATCACCATGTTTCTCAAATAAACTAAAATTGTGGCTATTCATGCATGAACAATTATAGTTATTCAGATAGAGAACAATGTGCTCTGAGCTGCTGAAATTATCTCTGCACTTGTCCCTTAAATTTACAGATTTTTGTATACAAAATTCTCTTGTTGTCTTTGTTAGAACACACTTAAAAATGAAATATAGGCTCACAGAACTGAAATAATATCTAGTTAAGACAGACAGTGGGGGATAAGGATGATGACTGACTTCTCAGAAACCCAGCATGTTGTCACACCTTTTAAGTTCTGTCAAGAATAAAGGGTGTTTTTAAAATGTTAGCTAGTACTTTTTTTTTGCTTACGTGCCACTGGGTTCACCTTGTCTTGCTGACATGTAAAAGCATAGCTCTCAATTTCCCCTAGGATTTTAAATTGTATAAGCAAACTCGTTTAGATTATTTATTTTAAAGCTTAGTTTGCTTAGATGCAGTTAAGGAAGAAAACTGCCTTTATACAAAACTGGCAAGGAGATTAGTAACAACCAAAATAACTCTTCCAAAAGAAATAAAATTACTTGTAAAATTGTGGATGTTTCAGTTTTGAAACTTCTCCCTCAGAATCTACAGGATATGTAAGATTCATCTTATGTATTGTGAAAAGAGTTGTCTGTATAACTAAAAGATAGGAGGGCTTAATGGCCCAAGTTCTATTTTGCTAAAGCTTGAGTCCCCAAGGGGTAATATCCTCAAGGAGAAATGCAGAATATTAGCAAATTCATTCTGCTCTTGGTATAACGTTATCCACATTAATGTTTCTGTCAGCTTAGTTGTTTAAATTATGGCTTTTTTTTTTTAACAGACTTTATTGGCAAAACTTTTTTATCTGTTGTAGAAATGTGCTGTGAAAATTGAATATTGCTGTACTTGCGTATTAGCCTAAATAACAGAAGCTAATCTAACAGAAAGGTAGCAGACAGCAGCAATTGGTAGCTGATCTAAGATCTAATGATCTAGGATCCTCTGCAAGGAGCTTATCATTTCTTACTTAAATCAACAGTGAGGATTTACCAGGCCCTTTTGTAGGTAATTAAGAGTCTTGGGAACGTTTCCTTCTCTTAGTTGTGGAGGTGGATTGGCTGACTAGGGCTGTTTGCTCGTCCAAACATACACGAGTCTCTGGACAGCAGAGCTAGTTTAAAAAAAATAAAAAAAATAAAAATCAAGAACACTGTTAAAATGGGAAGCATAGAATAGGGAAAACAAAAGAATAATCAGTGAAACCAGGTGGGAATAGTTAATGCTCAAATGTGAGAGAACCTACTAAGGATTGCAAATATAAACCAACAGCAAAATGGGGGTTTGAAAGAGGCATTTTGAAATTTGCAGGTGAGAGGACTATAGGCACAGTGAGAGACAAAAAACAAGATCATTTCCACTGGAATTACTCTTCCACCAAACTAATTGTTTAAAATGCCTCTTGAACTCCCTGTCAACAATGGGGAAAATTTAAGTAGGGGTTTCTAAAAACTTTTCCATCTATGAGCAAAAAAAACTTGAGGAGTTTGGGGTGGTTGTCTTGTGAGCACATCCAGGCTGAAACTCTTGGGTATTTCACAGCCTCGATGGCACAGTGGATTTGCTCATGCCTTGCCAGAAGAGGCAGGCTAACTGTGACCATCAGGTACCAAACTGCCACCTATCCCAAGGTCAGCAAGCAACTAAAGAATTCAAAGTATGTTTCCTATACCAGTGTAACCATTCACCGTTTAAAAACTAGAGAGTCTTGGTGAAATAGACATTTCAGGGAGGAGATGTGCTGGAGACTGAGTTACGTAGGAGATGTAGTCTCTCATCTTGGCTTAGGTGATTAAAAAAGAAATAATAGAATTGTAGAGAGATGATACACCTCTAAGATTCAGGAGCATTTAAGACAGCAGAGAAGTCACGGCAGAATGAAATTTATATTTCACCTTCTTCCATTACAAAAGAGATGGTAAGCTCTCATGGCAGAAAATACAGAGGATGAGTACACTTGGTCAGTCAGCTCCTTAGTGTTTTCATGCCACAAATTGTTACAGAAAACATCTGGAATCTATTAAGGAAAAGATACTCTGAGTTCAGCCTCATAAAGTCATGTAGAATGCATTGAGAAAGTATGGGAAGATGAGAGGGAGCAAATTCCATTAATCTGATGCTGCTAGGATTTCCAAACCCCAGACTGATCAGCCTTTTGGAGATATGTGCAAACTTGCTTCCAGTTTGGTGAGAAATTTGACTTGGGTAGGAGAACAAAAAACTTGTCCTTGAGTAAGGAAACTAAGACGTGTTCCTGGAAAACATGCTTAATGTCGTCCTATCCAGCTTGTCAAAAAGACCAGTGTATGATAGAAAAAACACATACTTCTTATTGTCTGGTTCACATTTAACTATGTGAAATGTGTTCATCCCCCTTGAAAATGTATTCATATGTATAGGTGAAAGAATTTGAGGCCAGTAAATGGCACAGAGCTCTGTAGGGGGAGGGAAGAAGCCTGGTCAAGTGGAAAGCAGGGGCACTAGGCTTCAGCAGTCAAATAAATTAGGAATGTTACAGGCTTGAGTTTGATATTATCCAAAGGGACAGTTGAAAATTATATTCATAAAGACTTCTGTAGAGTTCTTTGCCAGGATGAAGTGTGAGTAGAGTTAAAATGTACCATGTTTAAAGCTTTGCAGTAAGTAGTTGGAAAAAAATTGAAATAGTGGTAGCAAATTATGTTTGCTGTTGTTTAGCTGTCATCAGTGATTTCATTTAAAGAGAGGTCTGTCCAGGGCATGATATCTTTTAGAAAAGCAAGCCCTGAAGACTGCTTGATATGATGTATACTATGCCTTACCACCATCCGGGCTTTCTCCGAATGATCACAGTAACATTTGGCATATGTAGGTTTGAATCCTTCATTCAGGGTGCGGGTACTACATCATCAGACCTTCATTTACACATTCTGCTTAAGAAAGTTCTGAGTATTAGAATAGTCTGTTTGAAGGATGCTACTGTATTGCATTTGAATTGCGCTATTCTACTTAATGTTTTCTAGGCAGGATGGGTTTTTTTTGTTATACATAAAGGCATCTGAGTAATGTATATATGTAATGGCACCTTGAGGCTAGCAGTGCTTCACAGCTGAGGCTCCATCAGAGGAAGGCTTAGCTTTTTCATTTGCTTATATATAAATAGGATTAACAGGAGATTTCCATGTCCCGTGAATACTATGGCTTTTTTTTTTTAAATCAGAAGACATCCACTTTACTTAACCCATCTCCTACGTTGTAGTTGTTATTTGTGGATTAACTTTCATATTTTCAGTATGTCCTCTTTCTGGGCTTCACTGCAGTTTGGCAGAAGTTGCCAATTCATCCAAAGAAGAATCTTATCATAGAGGACTGCCAAGAGGAAGACAGAGTGGAAAAGATTCTGGGCTTCTTGTAGCAATCAAAAATTTCTTTGAGTGTTATAAAGTTTTTGTCTGAAATGGAAACCATAATAAGCTGTGTTTATTATTATGTTTTTAGTGTCTCCTGTGCTGACCATGATAAAATAGAGACATCAGTGGGCAGCTTCAGGCACACTGGAGTTTGGAGTTGTGTCAAAGTCAAGTAATTTCCATGAAAACTAAAAGATCTTATAGAACTGAAAACATGGATTGTGATTGAATAAAGAGAGAAATGCACTTTATTTTTTTCAGTAAGATATAATCAAGCATTGTCATCATGTAGATGGTAGCCAAGTCCAGTATTTGTCTTTGTAATGGCCACTATCTCATTAGATGCTTGTTGCCTACGGTTGCTAGTTTTCTTTAGCGATGATTATAGTACAAGACCCTGACAGCTCAGCTGTGCAGATTAAAATATTTGTGTTCTTCTTTGTAGCTATAGTAGCATTCACTGTTCCAGACAGTCAGTGCTTGCATAGATTTTCCTTTGAAAAGTTAGACAAAGCATCTTAATAGTCTTGGAATCCTTTATTAGAATTTAGAAAGATGTCACTATTTGGATTTGTGCTCTTTGGTGTCCTTGGCCCATAAACAAGTCATGGGATCAGTACATTTTTTCTGGGTTGCTGGCATCCACTGGTTTGGGAGAAGATGAATGCAAAACTAGCTCTTTCATATTTTGGTTTTATTGATGGGCAAGTTCTATTCTGTGATTGTGTGGCCCTTGCACTAAATGCTGAACTGTTTGCAGCCTGAGATCTATACTTCAGTGAAAATGAACTGCAAGGCAAATTAGCAGGTCAAGCCAATCCAACCCATGGAAACAGAACAGAGTCAGCTATAAGCTGTTAGGTCATTTTGCAGTTTACTTAGGAGTAATGCCTACATACCTCAGGGGTAAGATTTTCAAAAATTAAATACCTGAAAAGAATTTCAGTATAACTGAAAGGCTTACGTTTCTCTAGTTTTACTATAGGGCTTAGTCAGATAGAGGTAATAAAAAGATAACTTGCATTTTAATTCTACTGCGTGTCTATTATTCCATGACAGAACTCATTCTCTTTTGTTTTGCCAGCCAAAAAGGAAATAAAAATCCTTCTCCGTTTTTGACTGCAGTCTATCTTCTTTTGCTTAGTAGTGATGGAGTAAATAGTGGAACCAGGCTCTATTATTTGTGTACAGATGCTGCATTAAATAGATTGTGAGTAGAATGAAAAGCTCAATATATACAGAGTTGTGTTTATTTAACAAAAGGTATATTGATGATTAATGTGATTCCCTAGGTCCTCACTTATAGTTGAGTGACTTGTTCAAAGGCTTGAAACTGTTTTTAGTCCAAGACTGATTACTGGTGGAGTCCTTGTAGCAAAATGTGTGAGAGACTGTTCTGTTCAATGCATGAAGTAGCTACCAAGGGAGGGGAGGAGCTTAAAAAAATGAAACAAAATAAAAACAAACAAACAAAAAAAGCAACCCAAAAAACAATGCTGATAATAGGAGTAGGTAATAATAGCGTGCTGGTTTGCAAAGGGTTGAGACAAGGAGACTCCTGTTACTGCATGGCAGATCAGATAAATGGCAAATGAAAGTTGGTTTACATAAATATGAAGTCCTTGGCCAGACGCTCGTGAACATTGTTTGAGAGAGCAAAAAATCTAGTTTATTGGGATCTTGACACGGGGTAGTGTTTAAGGAATCTGATCACCCAAGAAATGTTATCTGGTTGCTGCCTGGATGGTTATGGAAGGCCTTGTCCATGGTGTCTTCATCTGGAGCAAATGAGCCTCCCTTGAACCACTGTTCAGTTTGACTTTAACAGTGGAGCTAGTCGTTGATCTACATGACTACTCCAGCATATGCATGATCCATTGCTGTTGACTAACTTGAACTGTGTGCTGAACATCTCCTATCATAACTACATACAAAACTACTGTCCTCTGCTAACATTTCTTCAGCTGCAGGAGCAATTTCTGGTGTGTGTTTATCTATGTACAAGATGGTCAATTCTGGAGCAGGAACTGTGCCAGGGTACTCTCAGAAAGGGGCCATGTTTTCCATTCTGGTTGTTAATTGATTCATTAAAACCTATGAATTGATCTGTGCTATGGGGGAGCTGCCTGTGGGACTCTTCAAGATAGTCCAAAATTCCCACCTGGTGCACTCCAACACCAATTAGTGTAAATACTTAATTGCAAAGGCAGCTTAACTTCAGTCAGTCACATCTTTTCAAGTTGATCTGTTGTTCCAAATTGATCCATTATCCTGTTAATGCAAATTTCTAGCTGGGGAGTAGCTAGACCACACAGAGCTGGTGCATTGCTCATCGACACTGCTGCGCTACCCAACTGCACTGCAGTTCTGCCTATAGGACTACTTTGAATTACACAATTGTAACTTAAGTTCTTGCCACAAATTTATGTATATGGGAGAAAATGTTGCTTTACATAAGCGGTAATGAGTTCTCAATTAGTGGGGTAAACGCCTTGAAGTTATAGTAGTTCTATGAAAAAGTCAGCTTAATGCTCATTAGTGCCACAGTCAGGAGTGCAAAGCATCATAAGATAAGTCAGTTTAATAGCACTTATACATAGACATACCACTCCGGAGGTTCCTGAGTCACAAATGGTTGGAGCCCTGCAGAGAATCCTAGAGAAGTATCCTTGACTTGTTCTAGTCTTATTCTTCTGTAGGGTCCTGTCATTAGCCGCAGTTAAAGGAAGACTGCTGGGTTGGCATTTGGTCTGAACCTTTGTAGCTATGCTGATGTCTACAGAATTGGAAGGATCTATTTTTTTCTTGACCGGAGTTTTAAGTTTCTTATTATAATCCTTAGCTCAGTCAGCCTTTGCTCTGGCTGATATTTTTTGCTTTCCTTGTTCATTTTCTACTTAAAAATTTTAACCTGTTTGTTGTGAATTATCATTTAACAAGGGCAAACCTTTTGCTGATATTTTCTGTACTCTGGAATAAAAGCTTTTTGTTCTGTTCTTCATAAACTAAAACCCAATGTTTACTCTCATGTCTCGCTTGAAATTTTTCTTCTAATTTTTTCAAGTAGATTCTGTTGTGATCACTGGTCCCTGTGTATTTGTTCTATCATAATGTGGTCCAGAATAATAATATCGTAAGATTTCAGGTGCAGTGTTATTTAAGCTAACATCATTATTTTTTCAATATTTTATTTTGTATGTAAGTGACTGAGATTTCCACTGTACTTTCTAGTGAAGGACCCTGCAAATACCAGAGCTGTTACTTCACAGGTGACCAGGTAGACCAGAATGACTTACTGCAGAAGTGGAAGGAAAGAGAAGTCTGGAGAATGTAGCAGAATCAAACAGATGTTAAAATGACCAAGTACTTACACCCACTTCAGTTTTAGTTGCAGTATTGTCTCCATTGTGCAATATCTGTTCCGTGCTTCTTAAGTCATCTATTATATGTAAATCTTTGTGAGATCCTGTAGATTCTAACAGCATGACTCTCTTGGGAATAATCATGCTTCTTTTTATTCTCTGCATTGAATTGGTATGATCTAAATAGCCATGAGGATGTATAGGTTGTTTTTAAGCATATATAATGTTCCTAGAGTAGAAGAAGAAATAGTATCTAATTTTTTTTAATTGGTGCCATTTAACCATGAATAATCAACTACTTAAGACAGAATAATTTACTTGTAGTTGTTTTGTCAATGCATGTACTAAGGGATGTAAAAGCTACTCTGAAACAAGAGCCATCTTATCCGTGATACAAAAGGCTGAGCAAAATTCAATTCTTCAGACTCCCTCATAAAGAATCTTCAGTTATCTGTGTGTTGCCTGGATTTAGCACTGCTTTATAAGTGTTGATATGCAGCTTACTGGTTTTAAAGAAGCCTCTGACATGTATTTTGTGAGAGTCCTAACTAAGTAGGTCATTGTAGTGTAAGCCTGTGGAGAAAATAAACATGAATGGTACCAGTCTTCTGAAGACATTCTAACCGTAATCATCATGTTATTAGAACTATGTTTTTAATCTCTTTAATGGTCAATATTAATATTCAAAGTTGGTTACAAGAAGGAAAAAAAAAAAAAAAAACTCCTCTCACACTGAACTTCAGAATAGGAAGTAGTACTTTTTTGGCCATATGTCAGAATCTCTTATAGAAAATAGGTCTTAGCTTTGTCATTGTACAGCTAGAGGATATGAAGCTGAGCACAGGCTTAAATCACATGAGTAACAAACATAGATTGCTTACTGGACTTTGATATAGCCGCTTGCACGAGAAACTTGTGTGTCCAGAGCATTTCAGGATTAAGGCCTTCGGTTACTCTGCTGTGGTCATAATGCATTTGATGTGTTCTGTTATCTGTAAGTAGATGGTGCCTGCATTCCTTACAAACCCAAGAATTATTTGATTTAGTCTGAAGAGTCTCAGAGTCTGGGAGTACCAGAAAAGAAAACTGACTGGTGAGGAGCAAAGCTTGGAAGAGAAAAAGCATGCGGGCCTGCCTGCAAAAAGTGGCTGTTACTGTGCTCAGGCAGCTGGTGCTCATGGTGTGAGTGGGACACAGAACTTTTCTTCCTGCCCCTCGAGCTCTAACCTTATGTATTTGTCAGCTGATTTGCTATATTAAAGGCCCATCAGGACTACCAGATCTAAATCATAGAGCCAAATAAGAGGGGCTCCAAATGCAAGCTTATTTGAGAAGGTGAAGAATTACCATGGTTACTGTCTAACAAAGTGGAAGCAGGTTGAATAGCAGGGGAGTCTTTTATTTTACTAGGCAAACATGATGCACCAACTGGAAATTGAGGCACGACAAATTCAATTTATAGATTAAGTGTCCACTTTAACAGTGGAAGTAATCTCTGAAGAGCATACATGGTAAATACGTACACACATATCGCACACACATTCCCCACACAAATAGCCCACACACGTGCTGTTTCACATGAAAATCTTTATATCAAGATCAGAGACCTTTCTAAAACAAATGTTCAATTTCATCTGTCAGTTGTTGAGTTTGATAAAGAAATTAACTGTGTTTAATTTTATAGTTTATGCTGCATTAAAGCTTAAGTAGTGTCTTTATATACATCTTCTGGCAGTGGGTTTATGAATATTTGATGTTAGATTGATTATGGTCCCAGCTGTGCCATTTTGTCAGAGGGGTTAAAAGAGAAGCAAGCTTAAATTGGGTCACTTCTGGTAGTCTTGCAGCTTTGGTTTCTGCCCTCCGACTTAGAGCATCCTACTGCATGTCTCAGGTTGGTGTGAGAGAGCTTTTTTTGATACCTGTTCCAGTCTCTTGGGGATGTCTTTTTTTTTTTTTTTTTTTAAGTGCGTAATGAATTAATTATCTTTTTTGTTGTTGTTGTTGGGATGCCATTATTTTCTCTGATTCTCTGTCTCAATCCTTTGTACAGTGCATCTGTCTGTGAGGTGAGGGGTGTTTATAACTAATAGGACCTGTGGGACTAGAGCCCCCTTCCTTTTCAGTGCCTCACCTCCTGAAAAATTTTGATTGTTTTCTGCTGAAGACAGATTGTTAAATCAAATTCTATTCTAAAAATAATACTGAAGTTTCATTTACTCTGATATTTAAATAATAATATTTAAATAATGCTTGTACTTATTTTATGTATTAGTGTATAGTTCTCTTCAAAGCAAAACAAGCTGAATAGAACACACTTTTCTTTTTTTTTTTTTGAATGTATGTGAAAAAGCATATGCCTAACAAGACACAAAGTATTGTTTTATATTGAAAAGTTCTAAATATATGTTTCTGTTTTTACAGGCAAAAGCGTATCTAAAGATAGCTGTGGAAATAGTAAGGCGACTGCCAGCACCTCCAGCTTGAACAGGTTGTCACAAACTTAACAGTGAAGCGATCTTTTGATGTGACTAGTGCAAGAGTCCTGCTGCTTAATGGTGTGGACACTTTTTTTTTCACAGAGCTTTTCTAGGAGTTAATTTATCACAGTTTAAGTTACGATTGTGGTATTTACTGGCTTTCAAATCATTATTTGGCCATGCCCAAATGGATTCAATTAAGCAAAAGATGATAGATGATATTTAACTGCTGGATTGTAACATTATCAAGCAAGAAGGGACAAAGTACATCTTTCAGATGTGCCCTGTTTTAAGGTCAAGAATGGAAGACAGCCTGTCCAGCCAAGCAGAATGATGAGAAGTATGCCAAGATGTAAGTCCTGCTTAAGAAATGACATTTGCAATGCTATAATTTCTGTAAATTTTGGTTCAGCTTTTCACTTGCTTAACTACCAAAATGACTGTAACCTTTGCAAAACCTTAAGCAGAAAATTCAGTTATGTAACTGCAGTATATTTTTGTTCCTTTAAAAAAAAATAAATAAAAGATACACATATACTCTGATTGTAATGGATCATGAACCAATTAATTTGTTATTAGATAATGTTCAATTATGAAGTAATACAGTTTACTGGATAATGGATTACATGACCCTTAGGCTCATTTCTTGACCGCCTTATATTATAATAGACTCAGACAGGACACAAGGTAACTGAGGTCTTCGTGGAAAACTCCAGAGCTCGATTTGCCAGGGGACGTAAGCGATCAAGATAAATTAAATTCGTGAATGCATATTCCTATTACAATGCAGCGACTTGGAATTTAAGTGTAAAGATAAAATTTTGAAGGAGGGAAGACTTTGGTCTTCAAACTGCATGGCCCTTCTGGTTTTGTTATCTTACTGCTTAACATTCTGTGATATTTATTCTTGTGTTGGTGTGTTGAAGTAAAAGAATATGCCTTCAGGGAATGAGTTTCTGTCTACAATTAGATGTTTGAGTTGGCGTTTGGGCCTTTTCATCTACACAATATATTAAGTATAGGCATCCTAAACATAAATCTTAACTACACTGGGAGATTCTCCACACTAAGGAATTCTGTGCTGTTGACTTCTGTGGGACACAGATTCTCCCTGTAACCCAAATAATTATTCATACATTTTTCGTTAGTTGATTTTTCCTTACTGAAGCTCTAGAAGATTTAAAAAAAAAAAAAAAAAAAAAAAANAAGTAGCTACCAAGGGAGGGGAGGAGCTTAAAAAAATGAAACAAAATAAAAACAAACAAACAAAAAAAGCAACCCAAAAAACAATGCTGATAATAGGAGTAGGTAATAATAGCGTGCTGGTTTGCAAAGGGTTGAGACAAGGAGACTCCTGTTACTGCATGGCAGATCAGATAAATGGCAAATGAAAGTTGGTTTACATAAATATGAAGTCCTTGGCCAGACGCTCGTGAACATTGTTTGAGAGAGCAAAAAATCTAGTTTATTGGGATCTTGACACGGGGTAGTGTTTAAGGAATCTGATCACCCAAGAAATGTTATCTGGTTGCTGCCTGGATGGTTATGGAAGGCCTTGTCCATGGTGTCTTCATCTGGAGCAAATGAGCCTCCCTTGAACCACTGTTCAGTTTGACTTTAACAGTGGAGCTAGTCGTTGATCTACATGACTACTCCAGCATATGCATGATCCATTGCTGTTGACTAACTTGAACTGTGTGCTGAACATCTCCTATCATAACTACATACAAAACTACTGTCCTCTGCTAACATTTCTTCAGCTGCAGGAGCAATTTCTGGTGTGTGTTTATCTATGTACAAGATGGTCAATTCTGGAGCAGGAACTGTGCCAGGGTACTCTCAGAAAGGGGCCATGTTTTCCATTCTGGTTGTTAATTGATTCATTAAAACCTATGAATTGATCTGTGCTATGGGGGAGCTGCCTGTGGGACTCTTCAAGATAGTCCAAAATTCCCACCTGGTGCACTCCAACACCAATTAGTGTAAATACTTAATTGCAAAGGCAGCTTAACTTCAGTCAGTCACATCTTTTCAAGTTGATCTGTTGTTCCAAATTGATCCATTATCCTGTTAATGCAAATTTCTAGCTGGGGAGTAGCTAGACCACACAGAGCTGGTGCATTGCTCATCGACACTGCTGCGCTACCCAACTGCACTGCAGTTCTGCCTATAGGACTACTTTGAATTACACAATTGTAACTTAAGTTCTTGCCACAAATTTATGTATATGGGAGAAAATGTTGCTTTACATAAGCGGTAATGAGTTCTCAATTAGTGGGGTAAACGCCTTGAAGTTATAGTAGTTCTATGAAAAAGTCAGCTTAATGCTCATTAGTGCCACAGTCAGGAGTGCAAAGCATCATAAGATAAGTCAGTTTAATAGCACTTATACATAGACATACCACTCCGGAGGTTCCTGAGTCACAAATGGTTGGAGCCCTGCAGAGAATCCTAGAGAAGTATCCTTGACTTGTTCTAGTCTTATTCTTCTGTAGGGTCCTGTCATTAGCCGCAGTTAAAGGAAGACTGCTGGGTTGGCATTTGGTCTGAACCTTTGTAGCTATGCTGATGTCTACAGAATTGGAAGGATCTATTTTTTTCTTGACCGGAGTTTTAAGTTTCTTATTATAATCCTTAGCTCAGTCAGCCTTTGCTCTGGCTGATATTTTTTGCTTTCCTTGTTCATTTTCTACTTAAAAATTTTAACCTGTTTGTTGTGAATTATCATTTAACAAGGGCAAACCTTTTGCTGATATTTTCTGTACTCTGGAATAAAAGCTTTTTGTTCTGTTCTTCATAAACTAAAACCCAATGTTTACTCTCATGTCTCGCTTGAAATTTTTCTTCTAATTTTTTCAAGTAGATTCTGTTGTGATCACTGGTCCCTGTGTATTTGTTCTATCATAATGTGGTCCAGAATAATAATATCGTAAGATTTCAGGTGCAGTGTTATTTAAGCTAACATCATTATTTTTTCAATATTTTATTTTGTATGTAAGTGACTGAGATTTCCACTGTACTTTCTAGTGAAGGACCCTGCAAATACCAGAGCTGTTACTTCACAGGTGACCAGGTAGACCAGAATGACTTACTGCAGAAGTGGAAGGAAAGAGAAGTCTGGAGAATGTAGCAGAATCAAACAGATGTTAAAATGACCAAGTACTTACACCCACTTCAGTTTTAGTTGCAGTATTGTCTCCATTGTGCAATATCTGTTCCGTGCTTCTTAAGTCATCTATTATATGTAAATCTTTGTGAGATCCTGTAGATTCTAACAGCATGACTCTCTTGGGAATAATCATGCTTCTTTTTATTCTCTGCATTGAATTGGTATGATCTAAATAGCCATGAGGATGTATAGGTTGTTTTTAAGCATATATAATGTTCCTAGAGTAGAAGAAGAAATAGTATCTAATTTTTTTTAATTGGTGCCATTTAACCATGAATAATCAACTACTTAAGACAGAATAATTTACTTGTAGTTGTTTTGTCAATGCATGTACTAAGGGATGTAAAAGCTACTCTGAAACAAGAGCCATCTTATCCGTGATACAAAAGGCTGAGCAAAATTCAATTCTTCAGACTCCCTCATAAAGAATCTTCAGTTATCTGTGTGTTGCCTGGATTTAGCACTGCTTTATAAGTGTTGATATGCAGCTTACTGGTTTTAAAGAAGCCTCTGACATGTATTTTGTGAGAGTCCTAACTAAGTAGGTCATTGTAGTGTAAGCCTGTGGAGAAAATAAACATGAATGGTACCAGTCTTCTGAAGACATTCTAACCGTAATCATCATGTTATTAGAACTATGTTTTTAATCTCTTTAATGGTCAATATTAATATTCAAAGTTGGTTACAAGAAGGAAAAAAAAAAAAAAAAACTCCTCTCACACTGAACTTCAGAATAGGAAGTAGTACTTTTTTGGCCATATGTCAGAATCTCTTATAGAAAATAGGTCTTAGCTTTGTCATTGTACAGCTAGAGGATATGAAGCTGAGCACAGGCTTAAATCACATGAGTAACAAACATAGATTGCTTACTGGACTTTGATATAGCCGCTTGCACGAGAAACTTGTGTGTCCAGAGCATTTCAGGATTAAGGCCTTCGGTTACTCTGCTGTGGTCATAATGCATTTGATGTGTTCTGTTATCTGTAAGTAGATGGTGCCTGCATTCCTTACAAACCCAAGAATTATTTGATTTAGTCTGAAGAGTCTCAGAGTCTGGGAGTACCAGAAAAGAAAACTGACTGGTGAGGAGCAAAGCTTGGAAGAGAAAAAGCATGCGGGCCTGCCTGCAAAAAGTGGCTGTTACTGTGCTCAGGCAGCTGGTGCTCATGGTGTGAGTGGGACACAGAACTTTTCTTCCTGCCCCTCGAGCTCTAACCTTATGTATTTGTCAGCTGATTTGCTATATTAAAGGCCCATCAGGACTACCAGATCTAAATCATAGAGCCAAATAAGAGGGGCTCCAAATGCAAGCTTATTTGAGAAGGTGAAGAATTACCATGGTTACTGTCTAACAAAGTGGAAGCAGGTTGAATAGCAGGGGAGTCTTTTATTTTACTAGGCAAACATGATGCACCAACTGGAAATTGAGGCACGACAAATTCAATTTATAGATTAAGTGTCCACTTTAACAGTGGAAGTAATCTCTGAAGAGCATACATGGTAAATACGTACACACATATCGCACACACATTCCCCACACAAATAGCCCACACACGTGCTGTTTCACATGAAAATCTTTATATCAAGATCAGAGACCTTTCTAAAACAAATGTTCAATTTCATCTGTCAGTTGTTGAGTTTGATAAAGAAATTAACTGTGTTTAATTTTATAGTTTATGCTGCATTAAAGCTTAAGTAGTGTCTTTATATACATCTTCTGGCAGTGGGTTTATGAATATTTGATGTTAGATTGATTATGGTCCCAGCTGTGCCATTTTGTCAGAGGGGTTAAAAGAGAAGCAAGCTTAAATTGGGTCACTTCTGGTAGTCTTGCAGCTTTGGTTTCTGCCCTCCGACTTAGAGCATCCTACTGCATGTCTCAGGTTGGTGTGAGAGAGCTTTTTTTGATACCTGTTCCAGTCTCTTGGGGATGTCTTTTTTTTTTTTTTTTTT
>JACDJE010000299.1:924549-1001046 GCA_016647715.1 Pavo muticus
TCTTTTTTTTTTTTTGAATGTATGTGAAAAAGCATATGCCTAACAAGACACAAAGTATTGTTTTATATTGAAAAGTTCTAAATATATGTTTCTGTTTTTACAGGCAAAAGCGTATCTAAAGATAGCTGTGGAAATAGTAAGGCGACTGCCAGCACCTCCAGCTTGAACAGGTTGTCACAAACTTAACAGTGAAGCGATCTTTTGATGTGACTAGTGCAAGAGTCCTGCTGCTTAATGGTGTGGACACTTTTTTTTTCACAGAGCTTTTCTAGGAGTTAATTTATCACAGTTTAAGTTACGATTGTGGTATTTACTGGCTTTCAAATCATTATTTGGCCATGCCCAAATGGATTCAATTAAGCAAAAGATGATAGATGATATTTAACTGCTGGATTGTAACATTATCAAGCAAGAAGGGACAAAGTACATCTTTCAGATGTGCCCTGTTTTAAGGTCAAGAATGGAAGACAGCCTGTCCAGCCAAGCAGAATGATGAGAAGTATGCCAAGATGTAAGTCCTGCTTAAGAAATGACATTTGCAATGCTATAATTTCTGTAAATTTTGGTTCAGCTTTTCACTTGCTTAACTACCAAAATGACTGTAACCTTTGCAAAACCTTAAGCAGAAAATTCAGTTATGTAACTGCAGTATATTTTTGTTCCTTTAAAAAAAAATAAATAAAAGATACACATATACTCTGATTGTAATGGATCATGAACCAATTAATTTGTTATTAGATAATGTTCAATTATGAAGTAATACAGTTTACTGGATAATGGATTACATGACCCTTAGGCTCATTTCTTGACCGCCTTATATTATAATAGACTCAGACAGGACACAAGGTAACTGAGGTCTTCGTGGAAAACTCCAGAGCTCGATTTGCCAGGGGACGTAAGCGATCAAGATAAATTAAATTCGTGAATGCATATTCCTATTACAATGCAGCGACTTGGAATTTAAGTGTAAAGATAAAATTTTGAAGGAGGGAAGACTTTGGTCTTCAAACTGCATGGCCCTTCTGGTTTTGTTATCTTACTGCTTAACATTCTGTGATATTTATTCTTGTGTTGGTGTGTTGAAGTAAAAGAATATGCCTTCAGGGAATGAGTTTCTGTCTACAATTAGATGTTTGAGTTGGCGTTTGGGCCTTTTCATCTACACAATATATTAAGTATAGGCATCCTAAACATAAATCTTAACTACACTGGGAGATTCTCCACACTAAGGAATTCTGTGCTGTTGACTTCTGTGGGACACAGATTCTCCCTGTAACCCAAATAATTATTCATACATTTTTCGTTAGTTGATTTTTCCTTACTGAAGCTCTAGAAGATTTAAAAAAAAAAAAAAAAAAAAAAAAAAGGATCCATTTACATTAAGAATGTTTAAATCATATGTACCCAGAATTTACACTGGTGATAGGGGCATAAAATATGAGTTAAATTTCAAGCTTAATTGAATTTGCAAGCATGTAAATGATGTGCTTCAAAGCTTATTTAGTCATTTCAAGTCAATCTTGACACGTGTAATTGAGCTGCCTCTCCTGTGCCTTCCCTCATGAGGTCTTGTATCAGTGTTTTATTTTTCTGTTGTGTATTGTCCCAGACCTGTAGAACTGACGCAAATATTCACACCCTTTCAGTTGTTGACTAGATTTTACAGAAATAAAAGGTGGCTCAATGTTCTGCTCTTTATTCCATTGGTAACATCATCCCTTTTAATTTTCTCTGTGCATTTTTTACTTGTGTTTTACCTGTTGTAGTATTTGATATTTACGTCTGTAATAATCCTGTGATGGTTTTGGTGCAGTACAGTTATTTAAGAAAAAAAGTGGGATTTCTGACTTTTTTAGCAAAAGACCGTGGTATCCTATGATCTTTGCAGAAAGGTTTGTGAATGCCTCTGATGTGCAGTTCATATTGAGAATGGGTGAACAATATATAATTGCATAAAGGACCATCAGAGTAGGTGGGACATCTTAGCATTTTAAGGATTACAGTGGCCAAACCAAACTTAAAATGGGAACATAGTTGCATTACCTTTTCCTTTCTCATGAGCAAGAAACACATTTCCCAGACCTCTTCCTGCAAAAGAACTGAAGGGAATAGACACCATGTCTATTGGGACTTAATGTTACAGAAGCACACGTTTATGATTTTTAAATTCTAGAGTATATTGTTAACTAAATAGTAATGACTTCTAGTCAATGCATGATATTTGAAATGTTAGATCATAAAATCACTGATATTGGTTATTGGTTGGCAGTTGGATTAGCCAGAGGCTGAGCAGGAGGCACTGGCATTTAACCATACATTTATAAATAAGGTCACAGACTTGACATACAGTGTTGTTTGCTCTTTCCAGCTTTAATATTTTACTTTCATCTGTCTGATATTTCCTAGTGTACCTCTGTAGTTTTTTGTAAAGATGCTAATCCTAACAATAGGACTCATCTCTCCTGAACTGCAGGGTTAGATGCTCTTTGCTCAGGAGCAGTGGAAGACTTCTTGCAGAATTACCATGATCATGGGTTACTAGCACGTAATAACTGATGGTTGTTGTGCTGTAAGTTGCAATTACAGACAGCAGCATCTCGCCAGGTGAGGGAGGCATGTGGACAAGAGGGACAGGGGTTACCCCATGCCATCTCCAGTGTGTGCTGAGGGCACGGCTGCCGGATTGCCTTGCAGTGCTTCCCTGCCTGTGTGAGCTGCTGCAGTTCGTTCTGTCCTCCTTGGCACGCTGCTCTTTGGGTCATGAGCACAGCTGTGCTTGTGGATAACTCCTGCTGTTCCTTGGTGAGGAACACGCTGTGTCTTAACACACTGTGTTTCCTGGCTTTCGGCAATCTCGGTTTTGCTGAAGTTGAAGCTCAAAGCAGGTATGAAATTGTTTGTGTTGATGAAGTATTTTGCTATAAAATTTCTACTGCTACATTGTGATTGCTGTGAACTGGTAAGCCACTTAAGACTGTGGTTTGTGCATTCCTGCAGATGTTAAATTTTCTCTTCACAATAGAAGTGACACTTTAATTGTTCTTTGAAGTTGTGAGAGGAAAGTAGTAGTTACAAATCAATTTTTTCTCTACTAATTCAATTAGACTTTAAACTACAGTACTTTTTGGTTCCTCTGATTGGTGATCATGGGAATTAAGCAGCTCATTTCAGTGTATCAACAACAACAAAAAAGTAATTCTGAATGCTGGATTTGCTTCACATGAGACTCATTTGGACCTAGTACAGCAGACGAATCCCTCCACAGTGTCCTTCCCTTTGTGGGAATGGTTCTCATCTGGGCCTGCGCCAGCTCCCTTTGGTCCTTGCTCATGATTCTGCTGGAGCCATTGGAGTGGCCTGCTGGTGTGCTGGTCAGCTGTGCTCTGGTGGTTACCAGGCCCCATAGTGCATGCTGAGGGCTGCAGCCAAGGGGGAGAAGAAAGGGAGCTGGTGCCAGTGAGAATATCTCCAGGTTCCCAGAAGACTCTGCCTTAATAACACCCAACTTGCTGGAGAGAATCAGCAGGAGAATGACAACAAAGGAAAAGCCTTCTGTTGCTTAGGTGAAAGATTAAAGAGCTGTGAGCGACTCTGGGGGCTGCAGAATTGATTTGCAAAGGCCCCTGTGATACTGTGCAATGAGATAAAGGGGATTTAGGTGCCCCAGCTGTACAGAGCCGCTGCAATAGCAAACACAGCCCTGAGGTTGGCATGTGAGCTCTGTACCTGAGTACCCAGGACCCTCCTTTAGCTAGGGGAGCCAGGCTCTGTTCCTCTCTTTCCAGGTGTTGGTGTGGGTAGTGTCTCCGTGCCTGCTTCTTCACAAGGACAGCAGTGGAGGCACAAAGACCTGTCCTGGGTCTGAGAAGATGCAAATGTGCAGCCCCTACACTTAGGGTAATTGCTCAGCTTAGTCTTCACTAAGGACAAGCAAGGAGCATTTACTGCTTCTCCTGATAAAGCTGTATTGCATTGTAAAAGGAATAAGTAACATAGTCCTAATTGCAGGAAGTGTTTTTAGCCTAATGACTTGAGCTGGACTTTGATCCTTGCCTGCAGCGTTTTTGATGAATTTTACCAAACGAGTGTCTGAATAACATGTCTGATGGGTAGGGGAAGTCTGGTACTGTGGCTGCTCACAGGCTGAAGGAAAGACGGTACAACTCTGCTCTGGGGTTTGGTACCTGAGTGCCGAATGAGTATCTCAGCCCCATCTGGGCCCATATTGTCATTTTCCTTATTTAGCAGAAATGCTTCCTGATGGAGATACTTAGGCAGAACAGTTCCGCTTAAGGAGCGTGACAGTAAGATGGATCTGAATTGCTGATTTAATTTCAGAACTGACTTACAATGACAGGAGTTATTCCTTATGATGATTATTATTTTTTATTTTGGCAGCATAGCAGCCAAGGCACCAGTATGTCAGCCCACATATCAGCAAAAGAAAAAAAATCATTCAAAAGGTAGCTTTCAGCTAAATTTAAGACTTATCTTTTATGTGTTTTACATTATAAAGATATTAAGTCTGTAAATAATGTGTATATATAAAGATCTGTATTTTTCCATTATCTTGACACATTCAGTGAGGCTTTCTTTTTGGCAAAAAGAGGACAGACAGGGCTTGTTATTCCTTATGCACCTATTGCTCTGTTTCTCTGTTTATATGAGTTTGGATCTGAGTACCCACTTTAATCTATGCAAATAAATAGCTTCTCCCAGGGTGTACGTGAGCCTTCGAACAAGCTGGTGGGGAGAACATCTGTTGTCCTTTAATATTGTTTTGAGGACTCAGATTTATTTGAAGTGCTTTCACTCACACCACTGGAATTTTATAAAACTTGTGTTATTTCCTGTGGTCCAGAGGTTGTTTCCTCTTTTCCGAGAGAAAGGCAGAAGACTTCTCACACTTGCCTCCCCCATGAATGCTTCCTGTTACTACATGAGGGCTGTTTGAAGAATACAACCTTCTGATTACTTTTTTTTCTGAAACGTATTTATTTTTAATGACTTTTTGATGGTACTAGAGCACTTTTCCTTTCAAAGGGTTTCTTTTTTAAATTGATATTGAGGAAATGCTCTAACAGTTTTAAAGCTCAGTTTGGCTGCTATTTGGTTGAAATAAAATGTGAGAAGCTTATTAAGGCAAGCTCACGTGCTGTTCCTCCAGTGTGTAAATGTTACAAATATTTTTACATTTAATTAAGTGAAAGTGCTAAAGTGAACAAAAGTTGAAGAGCCTGAATGTTTCCTGCTCCACAGCGAGTATTCTGGAGGTGATGTGAGACCTGACTGTGGGGTGGTCGAACTGGCGGGGATGAGTTTGTGTTATCTGCTGGATCAGGAAGTGTCTGCCTGACACTTTCTAGAGGAGGAATTTCCATATAAACAGGCTTTTGTCTCTGATACCTCGAGGCCTCTAATTAATTACATTCAAGATTGAACCAGGGAGGATTTGGGTTTGCACCACTTCCTGTTGCTGGATAATAGGACCCAATGGCTATTTCAGAGAGTTACTTTTTAAAACAAGCATTAAAAGGCTGGGAAAATGTGCCTCCTAAGCATCTAGGCTTTGAAAACCTGGTCTAACAAACCCACATTTATTCGTGAGTGCCAGCACTACTGACATCTCTTTTGTAATGCTGTAATATCCTAAGCTTTTAGAAAGCCTGTGAATTTGTTGCTTGTTTGCACTTTTTTATAAATGTGTGTTTAACACATTTCTTACATAACATAGATACTGCTGCTTCACTACTACTGCTGCTTAATTTCTCTGCATAATAAAGCTCTTATTTCGAGTGCAGATTTCCTTGCCTTTTGGTAGGCAACACATCTAGAAACTTACTACTCTAGAGAAAGAGGCGATAGCGCTCTTGGATGCTGAATGCCATCCTTCCTTTTGGGTTGGTGTAGAAAACCAATCTCTGTCTCTATGAATGTTCTTGGGTTTGTTACCCTGATGGGAAATAAATCTTCAATAATACAAAATGAAACTGCTGATAAAACGTCTTTTAATTATAAAGAGCTGGTAGTTCATGAAGTTTGAAAACAATACACGCTAGAGGTATTTATTTGAAGTATTTCTATTTTTATACTTTTTAAGTACAGCTTTTAAGACAGACTTGCAGAGTAGTGAGGACATTTGGACAAACTCTGTTATGGAAATGGATTACTTTCCACTGGCTGAGAAGCTCTGCTCTTCTCACACAGAATGACTCATGCAGGTTAAGTATTGCTCAACGTCAGTATTTGTGTACAGAACGCTGCATATGAATCTGCAATAGCAGATGAGAGGAGGGAAAGCAATGAAGTGCCAACATTTGCTTGGAATGACCTTGTGCCAGGAAGCAAGAGGAGTTTATTTGGTACAGCAAAACTACAAGCAGAATTACACCTTTAGTGAGGGCAGGCGGGTCCGGGCAGAACAGAGGATGTCTAAGTATTTGTGAACTGAAATGGTGTATGAGAGGAAATAAAACATTTATACTGATAGAAATAAAATTGGAACATACCTGTTCTGCTTCGACAGAATTGTACACATAGGAAATGTATGACTGGAGATGTCTGGCATCACAGAGATGTATTGATCCTGGTGCTTCAGAAATGAGGAGGGACAGAAGGGTCAGATCACTGCAGTCCATCAGGAGTCCTGATCCATGACACTGTTTCTTCATGGTAGGGAGGTTACAGGAATGTATAAACTGTTTAAAAAGCGAACAAGCAACAGCAGTTGCCACAGAATGTTGCTTGAGAAAATGGACTAAAATAAATTAACCGGAAGTTTTATCTATTCCGGTCCTTTTTTTTCAGTCAGCACTATACAAATTCTTTCATGTTTCATTTTTCAGCACTTTACTGGTACTGGGTGGTAAGATAACAATAAATGGGTCTATGTATAGGGGCTACAAGGGGGGAATTTGGTGTTTTGAGGTGAGATTACAGAATTTTCTTCAAAACAAAATGAGGAATAGTATGGTTGTTCTGTATTTTCTGTTTTGTTTTGGGGAACTGTGGTAAGAAAGGATGCATGTCATTTTGAATAGTTTGATGGAACTCTGCTAGCCAGTAGCTAGTCATATATTGACAGTAGGAACATAGCCCCTACAAAGCTCTGGGCTTCTGTTTTTATTAATGGCATGTTAACCTTATCTTCCTTGCCATGAGAACAATATCAGACTGGCACCTAGGATGTGAAAGGCATTTGAGAAGCATGGGAGTTTATTGTCACAGCAATGGATAGTAAAGATCTATTGAATCCAGATATTCAGTGCTGTAGGAGCCTGCAGCACTGAAGTAGTGCCATGGAAGTTTTCACCTCCTAGGTGGGTTCCAGGTTGTCTGTGACTTGGTATGGAGAAAAGTCACACCCTGAACTGGGGCAGCATTAAACCTTTAGACTCTGTGTTCTCATTTCCCTCACACAGGAAATGACTCACTGAAATATTTATTCTCCACATTGTGATCTGTGCTGCCCAGGGAAACAGGAATCTATTTACTTTATAATGTATCAGTGTATCTTATCAGACTGTACGGTATCCGGGAGCCAGAGTTGGCACTGGCCACCATTTATTACTGGCTGGGGTTTGCTGCGTAGGAGCCCAGTTGCTATATGTGATACTTAGGAATGATGTTCTCTAATTGCACCTGACCACACCTGACTGTTGTGGACTAGGATTGCTGCTTGGATTTGCACTCCAGCTGAGTAATGCTGCATTGTTTGTAGGCCATGCCTGGCCCTTCATGTCTGAAGTTACCATAGGTCATGAGAACTGCAGCTATGAGGGGATAGCAGGAATGACTCTTTAGCAACCTTCGCTGTGTAACTCGGTGCTTTGGGAAGCGCTCAGGCACAGTGAGGGAGCATTGAGATGGCAGAGCCATCAGGAAAGCTGCCTGGTTTCCTTTGAAGGACTGAGGAAGGACTTAAGAGGGCCTTGGGACACCCGGATAGGTGCAGGGCAATAACATGGTATGAGGAGGTGGTCTTCCATGTTGCTAGAACATGAAACTAGTAGGGAAGGAAACCAGTAACCTCAGTACTGTTCTGCACTTCTCACGAGGAAGGGCAGTCACTATTGTGAATTAGTGTTTTATGGCACATCAATTTGATGAACTGTATCATTTGTATTGCTGTAGTTATGAAAAGATTAGTGGGATTCCTGTGCACGTCATCTATACCTATGCTGTATATTGTTCTTCAATTAGATTGAATATGTCCTGATATTTTAGCGTCATCATACTCTGGTTGTCTGTTTGCAGACTGTCTACTGATAATTTTAGTGGTATTGCTGACTGCATCACTTTGTAAAATAGATAATTATTTCCCTCTGTGTATATGTGTGTGTGTGTGTGTGTATATATATATAAAAAATGCCTCATTGTGCTTTCACCTGTGTATACACCTATGTATATATCTCCTGCTTTTTCCACTGGGTCTCTACTACTACTACAAAAAATGGAATAGGTATATGATGTTTATTTTGTTTCTAAACAAAGTTTTAATTTCCATTGTGTGCTAGTCAAGCAATACTTATAGCAGAAATGGAAGATGTTTCTGATATGCTTCTGTTCTCCAAGTTCTTTTGAAAGAGGATGTCATTCATAATAGAAGAACTTTTAAAGATAGCATTCATATGTTCAACTGAGAAACAAAATGAGGAAAACTATCTACAGGACAGTTCTGTAATTTCTGATGGGGCATATCGAATGCCTGTTTTTTGTAACCTGCACTCCCTAGCTGAGAACCACTGAAATAAAGAAAGAGAAAAAATAGAGCTTGGCATCCATGGAAGCAGGGAAGTGCTCAACATAAATGTGGAGAGAGTGATTTATTTTTTGCCTTAGAGTGGAGAGCTGGTAAGAAGCTGGCATTTTGAAGCTGAGCTGTAAGAGTGGTGATCTCACTGCAGATTAGAAATGTAATGACTTTCAAACTCTGCTGTAAATAGGAATTAATTTTACTCCTGTGATGTGTTGTGGAGAACTGGATCATGGTCACTGTAGGTGGCCAGTTACTGCTTGACGAGTCAGGCAGCAGTGAAGCTTCCTAGCAATTAATGTCTTCCTCTTTGAGAGGATTATTACAATTTGGCCAAGATCTATTTATTGGCATTATTGCATACAAACGATTTTATTCAACAGCTGCAATCACTTTAAAGCCTTTTCCTGAATGTTGACCTCCAGAAATTTTGTCCCATAAGACATCTGTGACGTTAATTTGACTAATTAACTGACCTCCAATCTGAGGGGCACGTTTTTGCATATGTGTGGGGGAGGCAGAGATTGCAAGGCTGCCCTGATTGACCATCTCACACAGGAGCCCTCTGGCCGCTTCAGGCTGTGCTTCCAGTAAGGGAGTTTTGAGCTTTGGTGCTCTTTTAATGAGCTAGTAGCAGATAGTCTTGTGAAGCAGCGATTCCACTAGAGCAGAAATCCCATCGTAGCTAATTCATTCTGAAACGTGTTTTAACTGCTCATTACCAGTGTTTGTCATTATGTTTATTTCAGCTGTTGTTTTGATGTAAGCACAGTCAAGTGATCTGACAACAGCAGAAAATCACACTGCTTTTGGAGTGTTAGATGCAGTTTAAGTGTATTTGCAGCAATTAGTAGTCACCTGCAGTCTATCAGTTTCTGGGGGACACCCCTCCTCGCAGACCTATCCAGATTTCAGCAGAACAGCACTATTTGTTGCAGTATTTCAATTGTGCAGTGCTGTTAACTTGCCAGTTTCTTGCAAAGTGAATGTGGCATAGGGCTTCTCTGTTTTGAGCCCCCAGCAACTTGCTGACTTACTGCAGTCTGCTGCAGTGATTCTGACAGCAGTACAAAGGACGCCCCTCTGGACTGCAAAACATTTTTGTAAATGTTGGTGCATGTGATATAAATCCTGGCCTAAGCCCTTTCCATGCAGTACAGGGGCTCAAAACCTAAATCCCTCTGGAGAGAAAATCAGACCCATTAATTCACTGTGAGGACTATAAAAGGGATGTTATAGGAAGAAGGTGCTTTTCCTAATGTGTCACCCAGCTGGGAAAATTTCCCATACCAGAACTGCTTGGGAGACAAAGCAGGCTGCCTGCCCTTGGCTTGGTTATGGGCTGTGCAAGGGCACCTCATCTCCTGTTGCCCACAGTAAGGGTACAACCCATCCCTGTGGCTTCATAGTGGGATTGCATCCTTTCATTTTCTGTAGGTTCTGAAGCAAGTTCAAGTGTTGCTGATCCCTTTCGCATCCTGGCCTGTACTGCCTGCCTGTTCCTTGGGATCAGTTAGGAAGGTACGGGGAAGATGTGGGAGAGGAAAATGGTGACAGTTTCCAGGGGTCTTTTTCGTCAGTGTCAGAGAAAGGTCGTCGTGCTAAACTTTCCAGCAGCTCTGCAGGAACGTTTTCGTGGCATTAGGACTACCGTTTCCTAGTCCTTGTGCTCCACCAACAAAGTTATTTGTTTCTTTAAGTGGCTGTAGAAGAGTGGAACACATAGCTATTTATCTCATGATTATCTAGTTGTCTTTGATATTAATTAACAAGATTAAAAACTCAGATTATATTTGTCAGAAATGTGCTGAGTTTTGTAACTTATCACACATGTAAACTGCCTCTGAAGAGGCAGATATGAGAAAAGCGAACACTTACCTCCCTTTCTTTTGTAAAAATTGTCCCTTCTGGAAGTCAGTGAATTGCTTCTCATTGAATTTCTTTTGTCTTTCATCATTTAGCAAGTAAAACTTCTCCGCTTCTTACATTTTTTTTCTTTCTTTAAATGACTCAATTACTCAACAGGGAACGTTGAGGCAGGTCTTACTAGCTAGTTCCAAATAGCAGGAGGCTTTGGAGCCAGCAGCAACATTTAGGTAAAGACTTCAGAAAGTGCTAATCCAGGTAGTGTATTCATTTGAGGTAGACTCCATTATTCTTTACCAGAAAATACACATTTTTCTTCGTTGTCTTAATGAAAATACCAAGAAACTTAGGTTCCTTGTAAGTTTTATACTTCATGCTGGCCCATGCAATATGTTCAAAGAAGCTGTTTAAAAAAAACAACATTTATTCTAAATATGTAGATATTTATCAAAATAGAATTGGTAACAATTTGGCTCTGATTTTCAAAACTGAATGTATTGCAACTGTTTATTTCATAAGAACAGTTATTCTCAATTCTAGTATGTTGCTATTGGTCATTGTTAAAATTATTTCTGTTTCCTATTATGTGCCTGAATTTGAAATGCTATGGCAAAAATAAATAGGTGTGCAATTACTTCATCTCTTTTGCTAAATATTTAATGATAGGATATATATCAGATACAATTGCTTCTAAATCAAACTGTAATTGATTGTGTCTGTTTTTGTAATGTTCTGTTCTAAAAGCATACAATTTATACGTAAAGAATATCAGTGGTTTACGGGCTGGTTCGGCCCGGTTCTGTGACTAGCGGGGCAGAGGGATTGGCAGATCCATGCCCCCGGAAAAGGGAAACAGGGGACCCCAAAATAATTAAAAGCAGTGGCAACGATCTGAGGAGAAACAAACTAATTTTACTAAATATGGTATCGGAATGCAAGATAACACACTGTAATACAATATAATTAGAATTGAAGCTAATAAATCAAATATAATGAGAGAGTATCTGAAAGCTGTAGGCCTTACAGTAGTGTTGAGGTGATGTGTGCAGTTGGGACGAGCAGCAGGGAGGAGAGGCTGACGATTGAAAAGAGGGCTGTCAGATGACCTCCCAAGGCCTTATGTCTGTTCCGCCTGAGCAGAAATCATAACAGCACAGCGAACAGGCTTCTGGACAGTGTAGTTGTTCTTCTCTTCTGGGACAGGTACCCAGAACTGGAGCATTAACACTTTAACTCCCAGTGCACTACATGATACTATGATGTGGAATACCGATAACCAAAAATCATAAAACCATGACACAGGATATGCTGTAACTTACATTCGTAACATTATTTTGATCTAGTTTATGCTAATACTGAGGTTTGAAAAAAGAAGAAGGAGCAGTCCTACCCCCTCATCATCCCTTTTTAAAGTGCAGTTGGTGTGGCTGGGTGAAATAGCTCATGGATAAGAAATCTCCATTCCTGTGGTCCTGTTCTGAGATGGCTTGATCAGATGTCCCTGGAGTCTTCTCCTGATATCTGCAAAACAAATAGATTTGTCACAAATATTAACAGCAGAGGCAAGGAAAATTCTCATCATGTCATGGTAGATGTCGTTTGAGAAATCCACTTTACATTTTATTTTAGCAATATAACATAAAGAGATGGCATAGATCACAGCTTGGATTAAGTAGCTGTTGCCAGAAGGAAAATTGGGCTACAGCCCAATTTTGTAATGTTACAAAAACATACAGAAGGAGTGGAATGATTTCATTCTCTAATACAACCACCTTAAACTACAGTTAGTACAGAGATGCCATTTTCATTTGCATCCACAGTATTTGATGCTTGCATACCTACCTGGAAGGTATAATATTTCTGCAGAAAGTACCCATGTGCTCGCATTTGGCGTACCAAAGAATACCTGCTCCAGGGAACAAACAGATCTGAAGAGATGTAAAGCTTTCTCTCCAAAGGATGTACACTGTGGTATCAGAACTATTCAGAAGCTTTTACGCTTCAGATTCCTCTGTGTCTCTAATTTCAGCATACTTATACAAGGACACAACACTTGGCACGTTTATGTATGCGTTGTGCCTAATACTACTGCCCCTAAAACCGGTATGCTTTCACATTTACTTTGCATATATATCTGGCTGTAAATATCCCTGGAAAATGCCAGTGACTGAACATTGCTGGTGTTGCTGCTTGCACCGCGTGCGGTGGAAGTTGCTGCTGTGCTTTGTGCTCCCTTTTGGTAACCGTGAGTTTGTTCTGTGGAACAAGTTGTGCTTAGTAGAGAGCAGTAAGATAAGCGATATCTTCTTCAGCTGTTGTGCTAAAATAACCAAATGAAAGCCCTGCCTCAGCACTTCAGAGTAACTTGATTTTTCCTGTTCCTTTAGTTAGGAGCACTGTTCTTCTCTCCTCATTGCCATTCTGACAGGAGCTTCTTATCTGATTGATCTCTCAGTTACTCCTTCTGTTATACCAGAGATAACAAAAGGAGGGAAAAGGTTGGGATTTAAAATGGCCTTTACAGAACAATTAAAATACTCTATTAAAAATAGTATTATTTATATTGGAGTAAGCTGTCTAGATATGACGCGTGTAAAAATGGAAATGCTTTTTTATAGAAGCTCGCAACCAATTGATTTGGAAAACAGTGAGTGGACATCCCTTCTAAGAGGAAAGGTCCTCTTGAGTGCATATAAACAAATGCTGCCAGCTATTCTAAAGTATCCATCACAAGTACTTCGAAGTCGCTTGGTACAGCAATATATTGTAGTGTTCTCCCTGTGCAAACAAACGTCTAAAAATGCTTCTGCTTATGCTCATTAATATAAGTGCCTTCAACAACATATTGAAAGTGACTTCTACATCTGGTTGCCTTGAAATTTATTAATAAGCACATGCTGCTTAATAAGTGATTTTTTTTTTAATAAAAAGCATTCAGAACTCATGTTCGGGAGATAAATTTTTGTCTTTTTAGACAGCAGAGAAAATAGATGGAGTTTTCATTTCTTTTTTTCTCTATGTATCTGCTGTGGATTACCTGCATTTTCTGCCAAGATACCAGTAGCGCACAAAAGGGGAAGCTTTGCAAAGGTCAGGGAAAACATCCTTTAATGACAACGTGACAGTGAAATGCTGAATTGGGAGCCCACCCCGGAAGGTCAGACTGTGAATAATTTAAAGAAAGAAAAACTGTACCGGTTGTGCTTCATGATTTTGCATTACAATGATGGCCTTACCCTGCAACAGTGCAGCCATCTGGATTTCTCTTACAGCTGTTACTGATTTTTGTTTCCACACTGAGATGTGGTTAATTAGAGCCTACTCTTTTACCATTTGGGTTTGCATTTTGAGGATGCTTCCTTGTGGCCTGGAGCTTTGATGAGCTAGTCATAATCTCTCCATTTCCAATGTGCTTTTATGTAGGATATACCCCCTTATATGCCTGGCATACCTCCTAGAGAAATTACAACAATTATCAAGCTGGTACAATGTGTATAGGGCCTGTCAGGGTGTCTGAACATTTGCTGAGTATTGATTTTTCTGCACTATGCGAATTAATGGGAAATGTTAAATCTTGAAGTCTCTTTCCTGACCTACTGCTTTAAACTAATTGTAGAGAGGGCATTATCAAAGCCAGGATCTGAGTGATGGCCAAGGGAGGTGACGTGTGACTGCTTGGAGTTTTCACACAAGTTAGAACAATTAAAACTAAGCAAGAAATGACAGGAAAGTGCAAAATGGTGTTTTATCCCAATTGAAACCAGATTACTTCAGAAACCAAAAGGTTCCTCTCCTGTGACAGCTTTCAAATAGCCCTCACAGACTTCAGCTGTCACCACCTGATGCAATAAAGAGAGGCATGTGTCATTGCTGGCCTTTTCTGGCTTTATTTCCAGGGGAGAAAGAGGTCACGGTGGCTAAAATAAAGTTAGCATGAGTTATCAAAAAGGTTTGTATTTTAAAACACCTGTTATGTATTTCTCGATGTGACCTTCAGTTCTGGGCAAACAAAAGTGAAGGTGAGAACAGAAAGTCAAGAGCTAATGTTGACTCGAAGTGCTCCTAGTTCAGTACTGCCAAACCAGAATTTGCAGACCATCAGCTGCACAGAACCCACCATCTGCTTACGAAGGATAAAGAAATAAAAATCAGAAGTTCTTTTATTTGCCTATGGATTTTTTTTTTCTTTGAGATTTTACTCACAAATTTCTCTCTACAACTGGAGCTGGAACCATTTTGTTTTAAGAAATACTGAACTCTCAGCACTGCAGTGTACAGAGGAAAAAATAAGAGTATTTTAATGAAATTGCTAAAGTTGGAAAAATTGCAGGTTGTTGAGATACAGGGCAAAACCACATTGCTATTAAATTATTGCTTAGACACTGCCAAGAAGGATTAGTCTTTTGTATTTCTCTACTTTAATGAAGCCATTGGATGAATAAGGCAGTAAATAAGGCTAATCAATAAAAGAGGAAATCCTGTGGCAGTGAACAGACTGGCTGCAATGCAACAAACTATAAGTACTGAGTGAATTAAGATCTTGGACAGAATGATTCTTTGAAGGGGCTCACATCTCCTGCAATAGCTGGACCCAAGTGAAAAGATGGGTGACTTTGCTGCAAACATCCTCATTTTCTCTTACACCACAGACACAGAAAATTACCCTGCTGGGATGCCTTGCCACTGCACCTTGCCACAAATACAAATTTACATTTGCAGGAGACCCAGCCTGCCCCAGCGTGTGTAATGCTGCAGCCTCAGTCAGGTGCAGGTATTGGATGGGTTCTGTATGCTGCATCTAACTTCCTCCTGACACTTGGATGATGGCAAGCAAAGACTGTATGCAGCATGTGAATTGCTGTAATTTCTGCTCTTTTGTACTAAGCAGATCTCTACTGACAATGTTAAGACTGAAGCTGTTCCTCTCATGCACCAGATGCCATAAGGCTGGGAACTTCCTGGAAAAATGGTGTTCCATCAGTAAATGTTGACTGAATAGAACCCAATTAATTTACATGTTGATTTATATTTTTTTTCCTTTTATCTAGTTCCTGTCCTCCTCTCCTCCCTACTGCTTTTTCCCTTTTGTTCCTCCAGTTACCAGTGCTGCAATCTTCCTTCGCCAACAGCATCTCTCAGTCCCAGCTCTGCTTCCTGTTAGACGGTCTCCAGGGTGTTCAGAGACCCAGGAATCACTTCCATGCCTTATACACAACTTACACACAATCTCTCTCCGCCTCTTTTTTTTGTTGTTTTTGTTTTAGCCATGTAATTACATTTTATTTAACTTAAAATACTTATAAACCCAGACTCTCTGCCTTTGTTTCCCCAGCCTTGGGCCCTTCTTCTGCTAGGTTTGTACACATTTAAAATTTAAAGATTCAAATTTAATTACATATTAAGAAATTTTGCTGAGCTTTTTCATTTTCTTAGAATTGTTCATCTCGACAATGCTTCTTGTATCCTCAGATTCAGGCAATGTCTCAAATGTGCATAAGAAACCTGAGAGGTGAAAGGGCGACTGAGTCATATGAATTTACTTTCTTGACTTTTTGTTCAGGGCATTTCTTCACATGAACTGCTTTCTTATTTGTACTTCCTCTCTATTCCTTCTTCCTTGGTGTGATGAAAGAGTGCTAGCACAAAGAGCTCCTCAGTAACAACAGCCTTTGTGTGGTAAAGGGCAAAGAGGTGAGCTACTTCCATCCAGGATGGAAAGAGACAGATGAAAAGAAGGACACATGAGGAAACATATTCACAGCATGAGCATTAATAACTGGTCTCTGCCAAGCACTGTAAGGTTGGTGCTTCTGGCCACGTAAAATGTCTTGATCACAGCTGCCAAGTGAGTCAGTATGTTTTCTGTATAAATCCAGAGGTATGACCCAAAGAGCTTCCTGTGGCAAATGACAGTTCTTACAGCTGATGGATTCCTGTATTGTTTGTAGTCAGTCTCTGCCACCCCAAAATCCTGGTGACTGCTTGCACAGAGTAAGAAAGCCTGCATTTTCCAAATGACCACCCAGTTTCCATTTTCATTAGCTGCTGACATGCCTAGTTTTGGCATTCTTGTAACATAACAGCAATCCCTGTACACTTCTCAGTCACAGCCAGGGCTTCTGGGGATTTTGCAAATAATGTATTAAAATTGTGAGGTAATGGATATTTGATATACGGGTAAGATCAGTGACTAAAAGTTGTTTTGAGAGCTAGGAGAACCACTTGCTCTGTATCTGTGAGGAGCAGAGCTTCTCCTCTCAACTTACTGCATGCTTCAGCTGAGGAAACAGACTCATGGCGTTCTCAGACAGCTCCAAAGCTGCTAAAAGCAGTGATCCAGAGCTGCACATATTGAAGAGAAAGAAAACGTGATGTCCCAAAGGTGGTGCAAAGAGAAAGAGAGGAAAAGATGGAAAGGATAATATCTTAATTTCTTCCTTTCCCCAACTTCTGCTGACTTCTGTTGATATTTTCCCCTTTGGGTCTGAAGGACAATCATGGGCCTTTGGGGAATGGGTTATTCACCTCCAAATTCTGGTTGTATGTGCTGCAGAGGAAAAATGATTAAGACAGACATGGTCTCTTCACTCTAATGTCCTTTAATAACCCATAATCTGCTTTGGAAGCTTATTTCTGTATGCTAATACAATGGATTTGCAGTTCTGAAAAATGTCAATATCAGCATAGTAAACAGACTTTTAGCATGCAAAATAATAATAAAAAAAAGATATTCATAACCTTTTAGGCTCTAGTAATCGCTGCTGTTAATTAATAAGTCTTTGTTATCTCTAAATTGAAGTAATACTGTGAGCTACTTGTGCTTACAGCTTAACTTTACTTAATTGTCCAGTCATTTGTCTCAACAATGACTAACCAAGACACCAAGTCCATATGCAGATGTGTTCTCCTGCTCTTAGGGGACTGTTAGTTAGCAAGCTGCCCATTTAATTCTGAACACGTGGGAATTGCTGTGTAGTGTGAATATGATGGACCAGCGGACTTGTTTCAGTGCCAAAATGCATCACAATCAGACATAATTTTTCAGTGCCACATTACCTTTCAGGGAACTCTCCTGACACATAGGCTTTTGTTTTCTTCTTTCTGAACCATCATTAGATGCTCAGGGATCCAGGAAGTGAAACCCACCATGAAACTTGGGAATACTTTACATGGCTGGCACACAGCCTTCTTTTTCTTCCAATTCTGAGGTAGAAATGGCCGTGAAAGAATTTAGTTGTCTTTTTTTCTCGCTTCCTGTTACTTTTGCAATGACTGCATTTATACTAGGATTATACCGAGAGCTGTGGGATTGAAATTTATGTGAATAAAATGATTTTTTAAAAAGCGCCGGTTATTTAGTTGGGGCATGTGATATGATTTGGCATGCTAACAGTATGATGCCGAGTGTGATACCTAACACACCTTAACTCTATGGCCCCCATTTTACAGTGGGGTGCAACCAAGGAGTTTCAGCCTCATTAAGTACAACCTGCACATACTATTATATCAAGCTATAAATGACAGCCATGAACTATGAGGCTGCTTCTGTTTGAGGGAGTATTTTGCTGCAGTTCTGACAGACCAGTGTGAGGTGCGAAGGTGCAGAGTATCATTTAGGGAATCAGCAGTGAGAACTGGAAAAGCTAAAAAGCTCTCAACGCCAAAAGTTTGCCTCTGGGTTAGAAACAGAAGCTTCAGTATACAACTCAGTGTTGCAGTACTGCTGTTGATATGAAGAAAGCCAAAACTTTGCCCCACCTTTCCAACTCCAACAAGAGGTCTAACAAAAGATGCTACTGCTACCTTTAAACTTTATAAGCATTGCAGTATCCCTTCTAGGAGCTGTACAATCTAAAGGTGAGGGCCAGCTTTACTTACAGAAATGTTATTTCCTCGCATCACTAGCTTCCTGGCGCAATAGAGTGGATCCAGCCTGTCCTGCTCCTTCAACCCCCCACAGATGGGAGCTGTATGTCCTACTGAGGTGCTAGAGAAGCTCAGCAGACTAGAAACACTGAATCAATGTATATTTTCTATGCACTTATATGAGCTATTGTCCCTCAGCACAGCTCACTCTTCAGGCTACTGTGATCAGTTCAAGAATGACAGCAGGCTGCCAAGTCCATGGTTATTGTGAGGCAAATGGAGCTCTGTAACTTTGTGAGAAGCAGAGGGTCAACAAACATTAAATAATAAAGTAAAAAGTGAGAATAGAGCACTACGCTGTCGTTGCTTGTATTCAATCATGCCATTGGTCATCGCTTTCACTCTGTTTTGTCTTTCCCATTTTATGGGCAGTATTATTAGCTTTATATACTCAAATGTTCCTATACATTGCACTGGCTTGTAGCTTTGCCTCCTTTTTTTTGTGGAGCTCTTTGCCTACCTTTTTGTGGAGCTTTCCTTCTCTTCATCATTCATAGCAATCTTTGTTTTGTTTGTCACTTACTGAGAATGGGCAGCACCCACTCCTAGTGCTGTGCTCTGGTCAGGCAGAATGAGGTCTGTCAAAACAAAATAAAAAAAAGGTCATTTCTTTCCTTCTGTGTGGGGCTCTGCAACAGTTTGAGTCTCGAGCTTCACCAGGGCAGTGAATGGGACGTGGTATTTTAAAACTGGACAGAGTGTGCAGTCCTCACACAGTTCATGGTATCATGGATGATTAATCATTGTAGCACTTTATTAGTCTGACATTTCACTTGCTTTCACATTTTGAACTGAATGGAAATTTCTGTATCCCCAACGGCTAGGGAAACCTCAGAAACAAACTTAGTATTACACATGCTTGGAAATTTTTGGATAGATCATCTTCTTTCAGAAAATTCTTCTATATTGAAACTGAATTGTGGAGGGATGCTGATTTGGGGTTGGATCTTTTTGTTTTGTTTCTATTTTTTGCTGTAGATTATACTATTATAGAACTCCAATGTTAGTTGGTATGAAATGAAATATAGAATAAAGAAAAAGATGTAAACAAGAATGAAACATTTTGACTTACTGGACTTTATTTTTAATGTTGTTTTCTGGCAAATTCCCATTTTTCACTCCATTTTGGAGAGAAAATTTTTCTAGCATCAGCAGTTCATGACAAGGTATCTTCTGCATTCTGACCCACATTGTTTGTCTTCCTCTTTCCTGTTGGCTGTGCTGTGCAACTTCTGCTGTGGTCAGTGGTGTTACCTGGTAGGAATCATTAGAAACGCCAAAGTATCAGCAGTGAGAAAGAATTTGGCAGCAGTGAGCAACTCTTGCTGAAGAAATGCAGAGGATGTTTGGCTAATGGAAAGAAAATGGAGGAGCCTTTCTGGCTGCAGTCCTGGTTTTGGAAAGTCTAATGGAAGAGTTCCAGTAATGTTCCTATCTATTACTTGCATGGCAGTGTTCTCAGCAGATAGGAAATAAGACAAAGAGAGTCCCCAGGAAAAGAAAGCAGAAGATGGAAAGGGGGAAAAAAAAAAAAAGAAAAAAGTAGAAACATGGTTAATGGAGTTTGCACAACAAAAAATAAAAAAAATTTGTAAACCGAGGAAACTTAAAAAAGAATTCTGAACAAGTGAAGGTGAATGATCAACAGGTGCCTGAAAGAGAAGAGAGGGTGGCCATGACTGAGAGGCTTCAGAAAATGAAATCATAGGGAAAAGTGCAAAAAAAAAGTCAAGTGAGAATTTCTTTCAAGTAATCTTGTGGAAACGAATGGTTGTTCTGGGTGTGAGGTGCTGCTCTCTGAATACTGAGAATGCAGCAAATAGCTTGACTTCTGGTACTGTTTTCTTGTCTATATTAATATCTCAGGAGGCATGGTATTGCCCTAAAGTCTTATGATAGGAATAGTCTATACTGTGAAAATCCAACAGTTTTAATTTATCTGGCCATCATGGATGTCACAGGGCAGGAGAATCATGCAATTATTCTTTAATTATATGATTAGTTAACAGGGTTTCCTATTAAACACCATGTAACTACATGAAGATTACTATGTAATTACCTCTAGTAGATCCAAAATTAATTAGCATATAACCTGTATTCTTGCCTTTGGGTTCAGAAGGCTATAATCTTGTAATGATATGGTACTCACTGTGTTGTTATCCTGCCACTACATGCTAATTTCCATGTAGTTAAATGCAAGATAGTTTTCATACCAGTAGTATTTGTGCCCTCTTAGAGTTATCCTATAAACTTGTGCCCCTGTTGGCTTTGACAATGACTTAAACCAATTACATTTTCAAATTGCCCTTGTGAAATGCTTTTGTTATATCCCTTTCTTGCTGCTATGCTGTAAACTCAGCTGGATGTGAACTGTAAAAACAATCATGAGGTAGGCAGCTTGATTAGCTTCATTCATTTGTTTTATGGTACCAAACCTAGTGCAAAATGTACACATCCATGTCACTGATTTTCACTGCTCATTTGTTGCAAGCAATGAGTTCTAGGTAGTAAATGTTGCAGGTAATGCAGCATTTCAACAATCATAATAAAATGATGTATACTTTCAAGATAAGTGTCTCTGTCCAAGTAAAGAGTTTTAGCAGAGGTAAAGACTTTCTGTATGCTGTTTCTCTTCTAAAACTCAGCTGAAATACTGGTGAGCAAAGCTAACTTGGTTTATAACCACAGGTTAGGATGTATCTTTTAGTAGGTAAATAAAATATTTTAGAAGTGTTGGCTCTATTTTTTCACATATGTACAAGCAAATGAACTGTGTTTTGCATTATATTTTTTGCTATTCAGTTTCTAATAAAGAGCTCCATCATACCTCTCAGCTGAGACAGGACAGCAAAAATGACAACTGTAAATACAGTCAGTTTGATTTTTTTGGTGGGTTTTTCTTTTGCTCATTTTTGTTTGTTTGTGGATTTTTTTGTTTTGATTTCATTTTGCTTCCTCCTGTTTCTTTTGCAGTGGTTTTCCAAGGTAGAAAAGAACTAAAAATAATTTTTCATTGGGCAAGAGTTGAACTAACCTAAATTGTACTCGTTCTGTGTAGGACACAGTATTTTATATCCTGTAAATCTCTATCACTTTATACAGGAATGATGTAAACTACAACTGTTTCTCCTTCAGCTTTGAAACTTACCCAGTAATTTGCCATTAAAATGAATAGTGTTTTTCAGGCATTGCTTCTTAGCTACAATAATAATTTCTGCACTGATAATTTTCACTGTGCACAGTATGTGATTTCAGAAGCTAATGCTAGTTATTAGGATATAAGTATGTACCTTGTCAGTGGCTTTTTCCAATAGCTCTCCATCCCATCAGGCTTCTTGACTGGTACCTATAAGGACAGATAGTTTGGTCAATCAGCAGCAACATTTTCATTGGGTCATTTGAATAGTAAAGAGAGGAAAAAAAAGTATCAAATTAGTAACTGAGGGGAGAGTGGTTGTCTTGACATTTTTACCTTAAGTATTAATTGCAAGCAGAGAATCGACAAATCACAGAATCATACAATATCCTGAGTTGGAAGGGCCCCATAAGGATCATTGAGTCCAACTCCTGGCTTCCCACAGGATCACCCAAAAATCAGACCTGAGAGCTCTCATCAGTCTGAGAACGTTGTCCAAACACTTCTTGAACTCCAGCAAGCTCTGTGCCATGACCACTGCCCTGGAAAGCCTGTTCCAGTGCCTGAACACACTCTGATGAAGAACTTTTCCAGAGGACTGGATGTACAAATGAAGCTGTGCCTGAAACCTCAGGAGTTAGTATTGCATCCAGCTGCAGAACTTCTCTGGCTCTTGACATAACACAGTGTGAAATCATTCTTAGACACAAATTTCTCACACTCCCAAATTATGGAGCAGTTTCAAACATTACATAATTTTTAATCAGGATTTCTCTCACCAGAGACCCACAAGTCCTTCCAGAGAGAACAGACTGCCATGGCCATGAAGGCCCTCCCAGCCTTGATTCTCCAGGCCTGGCAACCCTGGGCTCTTCACACCCTGCCCAGGCCCAGGCCCCCATGTCAGCTCCCCCACAGAGGCTGCAGCAAGGCTGGGCTTCATCTCCCCGTAGCTTAGCCCTGTCCAGCCACGAGTCCTGCTGAGCCAAGCCAACCCACAGGCTCATGACCCGGCCTGCCCTGGCCTGGCCCAGCTCCCAGGGAGGTGCCCGGTGCCCCCGGCTGCCTGGCTCCTGGCAGGACGGGCCCTGGCTGCCAGGCCCCGCCCTGATGGACCCCAATGGAGAGCTCCTGCCACTCCTGGTTCTTCGGCCATAGGGAGCAGCCAGCCCCAAGCGTTCCTGACAGGAGCAAAGGGCAGGAAAGGCACCTGTGGCACCTCTGTTTCTGTGGCTTCATTAAGGATGATAAATGCAGCCAGGAGAAGAGAGAAGAAAGCTTCAGTATTGCTTACTCGGGAGCAAGGCAGTGATTTATTTATTTATTTATTGCTGAAGTACAGCTGAGAGTAGGTATGTTGTGAGCAGATTGCAGCATCAGAGAGGGGCACCATGAACCCTGTACAAGTACTGATGAACATTAAACTAGTCCCAGACATCCCATCCTGGGTGGCTTTTGCCTTCATGACGTAAGGCCTCTACAGACTCATGAAGACCATAACATCCATAAGAATTTCCAAAGACATCCCCTGAATCACACAGGCTAGATGAAGCAGGAGGAGCTGTTTGCCATCATGCACATGGCAGCATGCAATCAGAGCCAAAAGGGTGTTCTGCCTGTATGTCTTCTGTATGCAAGCAACCAGCCTGAGTTTGAGGTATGTGGATCTTGTGGTCTATCAATCTCTCACTGCAACATCACTTCCAGGACAATGTGTTTGACATTGTGATTACTTACAAATGTGGTGATTTGCTGCTTGCACTTATGTCTGGCTTCCCACCCTGCTGTCTTCTCTCCTGCCTCTCATAGCTTCCGAGTTTGGGCCCTCTCCAGCTAAATTCAGTCTGATGTCTGGTTCATGCCTGTCTTCCCAAAGGCCAGTGGCTACCCAACACCTAGCTACTGCTTCCTCACCTCTGCAGTGCTCCCAATACAGTTTACAAGTGTCTCTGAACTTAACACAACCTAAGACATGTAAATTTTGTCTAAAAAATTGTTCCTTTGTTCTCGCACTTGGCATAGGTAGTTTGCTAAGCCTAAGGACAGGGTGACTGTGAAAATATTGGTGTTTTTAGAGTCCTAGGTAAGGCTTGATAGCAAGGTGAATTGGTGATGGCTTGGTTCTGCTTAATTCTACCCCTGCACCTCAAACTGTTTACAGCCCATTAGCATTCCGTCAGCTGCAGGTGTAACAAATTTACTTTAAATTCCCTCTCTCTGGCTGCTAATAGAAATACTCAGTAGGAGTAGCAGCTACCTGTAGATCTTACTACCCAATCTCTCTATCTTTAATTTTGATGGTGAGATTCTGATGTTTTTGAGTAGGTACTTTGTTTCCAGCTAGTTCTGCAGCCATCGTCAAATAGTTTCATCTCAACTATATTTCCTCAGTCTGTTTGTGATGTGTGTGAGAGTGTCAAAAGCCTTAATAAGTCAAGAAAAATGATGTGTACTTATTCTTTTCTATCTATAACGTCTGTCTCTTTGTCAGAGAAGGAAATTACAATAGTTTGACATGACTTGTTCTTGGCAAATCCATTATTGGCTTTTACTTATCACTCTTCCACCCCCTCCTCTCCTTTTTTTTCCTTAGACATAGTTTATTTATTTGGTCCAGTATTTTTCTGATAAAAGGGTTTTCACTCCTGAAGCTTTCTCTGATTTTTTTTTTTTTCTTAGCTACATCAGTTAGCTTAGTAAAATTCATTCTCTCTCCATATTAAGCCTTTCTGGTTTATGTTTCTGTACTCTCTGAGCTACAAAACTCTGTTGCTGCTTTTCCCCATAAATTAAAATTACACAGGCTGGTCTGAAATTTTTTAGCTTATCTATCAATCTCTTTTAAATAAAAGCACAATACTGCTCTGTTTTCCTTTTTTTTTTTTTTTTTTTTTTTTTTCTTTCTTCTTTTTGGTCCTCATCACTTGCTATCCACGAACTCCAAGAGATAACTGTTAATGCTCCTGTCATTGTCTCACCTACATCTTTAAGTACCACATGATGAAATCAGCCTGGCCAGTGAACTGAAAATGTCTTAACCACTATAATGTCCCTTTCTCTCTTCTAGGCAGAAGTATTAACCCGTGAGCTGTTGTACTACTAGTGTTAGCAAACTGACTGCAGCCAGAGGAATTAGATGCTTTGACCTCTTTCACATCTTCTACTGACAACTCTCTGTGAGTGGCAAACCAATTCTTTCCTTGCACTTCTTTTTATTAATAACCTATTTATAGAAATATATTGTTGTTGCTATGGTTTTTTTCCTAAATGAAAAAAAAAGCACTCGTTCAGTACATTTCTGATTTAGTCCCTGTCTTTGTTTGCTGTCTGCTCTTCTGTGTCCTGTTTTCCACATTTAGTGTGTTCACTTCTTATGTTGAGAGTAATGAAGAGGTTTTGATATAGAGATAAGTATGTGGAGATGAGTATCACCTTGTATTTAAATATTCTGAACATGTCATAAATATATGAAATGCACATCTGAATTGCTACGTGTTTTTATAATTATGCAAGTGGGCACAAGTTTGGTGAAACTAGAGTTACAGAAAGAGCTCCTGAGTCTTATAATGAAGTGGTTATTTTTTTGCAGCAGAAAATGTCCAACTTTGTTTTATGCTGTTATTTTGGATTGATTATGTGATTTATAGTTTCAAAGTAGCTCTAGGAACTGAGATGAGGCAGCAGCAAATTCTCTTGGCTTACAAGAAAGCTGCAAGATAAACTTCGAGGCATCTTTTGTCTTTCAGATTGTTTATATCAGCCTTCATTTTTTTTCTGTCATTTTTCTCTGTCTCACATTTCCACTTTTCTTTCTCCATTTGTCTTGCGGTGTCGGAAAAGTTGAAGTCCACGCATAGGCTGGAGAGCCCAGCATGCAATAGGTAAAGGTAGCAAATGGCCGGGAGTTCATTGGTGCTCCCTGCTGCAGTGCCTTCTAACAGGCTGAGAATGAGGTTACTGTGGTGGAACTGGGATCGCTGGTTGAGCTTTCTTGTTACCAGAGAGCTGCCTTAATGATAAGGGCTTATGGTGTCATTCTGAACATTTTTACTCAAATCAGGAGCACAGCAGGACTGTGTGTAGTGCCTGAATCTGGGATGCCTGCATTAATCTTAGGGAAGCAAGTGATGACAGGAGCTTTGGCAATTCAGTCCTGACCTTGTTGCTCACCTTTATTCTAAATCTCTAAAGGTAACGAACTTTTGGACTCTACCACCATTACAAGAAGGATCATAGATCATTTATCTGTGAATACATATATGTTCTGATTTCTGATTGAAACACATGATCCACAAGGAAACTGTTTTCATTTGGGTTGCTTGAATGGAATCTAAAAATCTGATGTCTGATGAGGGGACAAATATAGCATTATCCATCTTTCTTTCCCCTCCGGTCTGTGATCTACTGAATAACTTCTGGGATGTGTTGTATGGCTTGTGCTGACACATGAGGCGGGTCCCAGTGAAGAAGCTTTCTGTTTCTGCTAATAAGACTGATGCTGTTGAGGCAGACTCAGTGCTAACTATCAAGTTTAGTTCATGATGTTTTGTGCTACCTGCTTTTGCCTTGCATGCCAATAATCAGGTTCCAGGAAGCCAGATTTTGTGTACTTTTCCTTTTTGGGAGAAATTCTTGTGATTTCAGTTATAATGATTCTGGTAGTTCCATCATGGGATATGGCTGTCTAGGCTCTAAAAGGCAAGAGATGGTAAATCCGTCGCATATGTAAATTTCACATCTGGTAAAGGATGTAGTCTCTTCCTGAGGTTGAATGTGGGAATGTTAAAAGAATGATGACCTAAAAACAGCATGACCTCCTGGCCATGTACTACTGGTGATGAAGCTGAAGGAATATCCTGGGTCTCAGTTTTCTTTCCCTAAATAAAAGCTGTGTCATTTGGCAGCATTTCTAACAGGTTGGTGTGATGACAGAGACACTGAGGGCAGAATCTGTACTTTCATCTTTTATTAGTAATGCATCCAGATCTCAAGCCACTCATATAGGACTAGATACCTTGGCTTACCTCCTTCTGGATGGGGTGCTGTGAAGTGGATCACATTGCAATGGTGTTTTTGAGTAGTGTTGAGTAGAATTTTCTCAAAGAGCAAAAGATGTGTAATATTTTGAGTTTATCTATGCAATTTTTTTTCTATTCTTTTGTCATATTTTCTCTTAAGATTTCCCTCTTTAAGATAAGGACATCTCTTCCATCTATGTATCTGAATCTTGATTGTGAGCAACATACAATTAACTAGCAACAGCGGTGTTCATTAAGAACTTTGCAGATGAGCTAGTCTGCCATTTTTCAGACATTTTGTCTTCTTTCACAGTGACTCAGTAGACAAAATCACCATGGGTACTATGATCTATTTAAACTAAATGGTTATTTTGCCACACTTGAACAAGCATAAATTGTTTAGAAATTTCTAATACCTTTGTTTTTAAGTAATTCTTTCCAATAACTCACTGGAAAATTTCCACTCTGCATATGTTAAAATTGTACATGTCAAAATCATCTGCTTGTGTTTTGCCCTCCAATCTTACTATAGAAGTTTTACTATTAATTACAAAGCTGTATAATTTAAATGGATATAAATCCAAGCTTTTGGTAACCCTTTAAACTATGAATCTTTTACTTCTCGGATTACAGTAGAAATAACTTCTGAGGAAAAAAAAAGTGAGTCTTACTGAAGAAAAAATGAAGTACACATAAATACCAAATAAATAATAAAGTACTTGCGCTTTTCAAATCAAACTTGACACAAGTCTATTTTGAAATGTACTCTGACCAATGTATTCATGGACAGCACAAGACTTCTGCAATAGAAAAAGTACACAAATAGCGTATGTTATCCATATTTTAGATTCATGTAGCTTTAGAATTCACCACAATCTGCTATCACATAAAACTATTGCTAAAAAAAAGTAATCACTAGAGCCACTATTGCATTTTCATATATCTGGCACAACGTTTGAAGAAGTACAGACATAATATAATGCGTTTTCTAATCAGTAGTGGGATGAGTGCATCTCTTTATCAGCCTTTGTAATTGGTATTTCACTAAGGGTCCCTAAACCTCTGCAGCATCTTAAACAGAACCAAGACAATCATTTCTCTAATTTAAGCAAAATAAATTTGAGTTTTCATTCCGCTTGCTAGCTATATTAAACTACTTCTGTAGCATCATTTCTACCTCTAGATTTTTGCTTATGAGTCCTCTAAGGGTCATGTCCTTAGGCTGAGTCATAAAGCCAAACTTGAAGTTCCTCAATACATTTGAATTAATTTCTGAGTCCTTGTTTTTTCTCTAGTGTGTAATTGATTAAAAACTAAGATGGTGCTACTGACGAGATTAGAGCTTAAATTTTAAGAAAAAACATGGACAGTTGCCCTCTTGGTGACTCTGATACATTAAGTCCTCAAGACTGGACAGGTCTTGTATTGATGATATCCCTCATAAGAAAACTAAGAAAACTAGCCAGAATTTTATTCATGCCACCCTAAATATCACTAAATAGAAATATTTGCATGAGAATAAGAGCACAGACAAAAGGAGGAAAAGTGGCAGAATAACAGTCAAAAAGAAATACTTTTTCCATGAAGATGAGATGTCAGTTTGGGACTCTGAACCAAAATAATTTCCAAATGCAGAGTTTAGCAAAATTCAAGAAGGAGATTAAGCACACAAATGGATTTCAAGTATGTTGTTATTATAATGCTTGTAAAGGATAGGACATTCAGTCTTTGTGCATTTGGAACAGTCATTACAGTTTGGATGAAAATCTTATCCTTTTCTTTACCTGTCAAAATGCTAGCTGTTTAATCTGAGCTAAACATTCTCTGTAGCATCATGGGAAAAGGAAAGACAAGAAACTATTTCTTTGATGTTTTAAGGCTCTGGTTCTGCAATGAGCTCTATATTTATCTGCACCAGACCAATACTTCATCAGGTGCAGACAGCAAGAGCTCCACTGATCATGCAGGGCTTAGATAACTAATGCCATCGGTGACTGAGGATCACTGCATTCAGTACTGTGGGCCAGAGCAGGTACAGAATCAAACCACACAAAGCTCCTTTAGGACTGGGACATGAATATGATCTATGGTGATTACTTTTCTAATATCATCTGTCTAGACAGATGAGTATGTTCTTGTTAGCTGATGAGTTGTGTTAATGGCATTGATAGGAATGTCTTCAGACAACCATTTACTTCCTCTGAGAACTGCATTTATGATGTTCCACGAAGACTGTACACAATTCAATAGATGCTGAAAAGCTTCTGAATGTTTTTCATAGTCTCGATGCTTTATTTTAAATAGCATGTCACTTACAAGCATCCCAAAGACAGATAGCTTTCCCTGCTAGCTTGCAGTCACTCTGCAATTATATGGAACAGACGTTGAAATGATGATGGTGGCGTCTCGCTGCTACACTTTGCTGCTGCTATGATCTAATGTATTTCAGCAACAAGCAATTCCCTCTACATTTGTATTCATCAGATGTTGACATTAACACACTGTCACTTCTAGCAGCTATACTCAGTTTTTTCAAACATGAAAAATCATTTTTAATCCAGAAAAAGTGCCCCTATACTGCTGTAACTGTAAAGGCGGAAGTTAACCTATGCAAAGGCACAGTGATGCCTTACCATTTAAAACCTTACTCGGAGTGTTAAGATATGTATATAGATATTTATGGAGACAAGTGTCCTGGGCCAAGTACTGTAAGCAGTATGCAGTGCCTGTGTTATTCTCTGCATCTCTGTCCTCCTGCAGCTAATGTTCACACTGACATTGGTTTACTTAATTGATGATGGCTTAAAAACACCTGTTGAGGTTCTGGCCATCTTTGATCACATTGAAAAAAAGAATGAAAAAAAAAATATACCTAACCAAATTTAACTCGCAACCGAGTTCTAGAAGACAACAACAACAAAAAAGGTATTTGTTTGGTTTTCATCCTCATGGTTGTAAATTAAGAAGTCAAAGAAATATTGAAAATCCATCAGACTAAAAAGCTGAGTAACAGAGAGAATTTTCTAGAGGTGATTTGGATATTTGTACACATAGAGGAACCTGAAAAAGCATGGACAGTTTGCTCTACCTATTTATTTCTCTTTATATATTGAGTTTACAAATACAGAAGGTTTCATTTTGCATGGAAAGTTCTTTCCACGCTTCCTTCTGGTTGAAGATTTCATTTCTTGTACATCTCTAAAAATACACAGAACGATTAAAAAAAAATCTAGATGCTGCAGTTTACCACCATGCTGGGACTTCCTCTGCATATGCTCAATGTTTTAAAACTGCATCAGCAATGAAAACCACACACGCAGCATTTATTACTGGTCTGCACTAACCCTTCAGTCACCAGGCAAAAATAACTGCCAGATTTTTTTTAGCTTGTACCGAGCTTGCACCTTTGTGTACTGTACATAGCTGAACAGTCTGCAAGATCAAAGCCTTGTGACTGAGCACAATCTTGTTCCTGGCATGTCATGCCAGGCCCTTTTCTGTGTGAGTGCTTTGATGCAGCAGCAGCAGTCAGGAAATCTAACAAACCAAGAACAAACCGAGAGAGGAAGGAGGCAATACAATGCTTTCTCATGTCTCTACACATTAAAGATAATTTGAGCAAGCCTCCTTGGTCTGGTTAAGTTTATCTTCGTTATCTTTGTTTTCCTTAGTTGCTATTTCTATCAGACGTGCCTGGAGACCTAATTCTCATGTTTCTTGTAAATACTAGCGGAAACATAAAGGTTTCAGGCTAACAAGAGACTGTATCCATCCATTTCCAGAGTACAAAGGACAGCATATGCATCAATTCAACCAAATTTGCACTCGGCCATCAGCAAATCAAAATATTCTGCATGATATTATGCAAAACCACCAACCTGGGAGGTTTGCGAGAGCTATGAAAACACTGTATATCCCTTCTGTGAAGCTCTTCTTTGCTCTGGAGTAACTGTCCTCAGTGGCTGATGCTCAGATCTGAGACTCCTAAGGGGACTCTCATATGGCTCTGTTCTGCCGGAAGAGGCCATGACTCAGGTCTGTGAGTGAGGATCACAGATAAGACAACTCAGAAGAAACTCCAGGCGTTGTGAAAAGAAAATCTGTTATGTGAATGGGAAAAAAAAAAACAAAGCCCTTAATGAAAACCCCAGGAATTCAGTAATGCTGAGGTAAACATAAAAAAAACCAAAACAAAAAAACCCACACCACTTTTGTAGTAAATGAGGGGTGATACAAGAAAGTACAAAGAGAATCATTTCTATTTTATGTGCAGCTTGTGGAGGGAGCCAGACTTCTCCTTTTTTCCTCCTGAGAAATTGCTGTTGGTGTAGAACTGCTAACATTCAGCTGATGGTTACTCTAAAATACCATGTTTCCACAGATGCTATCTTTTCACCTCAAAAATGGGGCAGGTCTGTGGAGGAAGTCTCCTCTCTGTAGAGAAGATGGAGATGAGCAATGGCTAAGAGAGGAAGACACTTCATTGGAGCTAGAGAACAAGCCCAAAGGTAAAATCTGTGAATCTATCTGTGCAGCTGCAGCAATAGCTGCTGAGATGGTAAAGCAATACAGGAGAATCATCAGGTTTCGCAGTAGTACTGCAAGCTAAGCTCCTGGGCCCAGCTGCAGCCTAGGGTGTTGTGGGGTGTATGCTGGCAGCCTTTTGGCTGCAGACAGCTAAGCCCCAGGAAATAGTACAGGAGTTTCACAGCTCATGCCTTTGGCCTGCCAAGCACATTTTTCTGTCTAACTTCTAAAGGTGAATAGGTGTTAAAATAAAAACAGAAGAAGAATACCTTGAAATTAAGCAGATTTAGGCTTTCAGCCTTTACCTAGAGGAAAGTCCTATTGATTTACTAAAAAATTGCATAAACTGAGATTTTAGGAATGAATAAGGATAAGGATTAATATAGGCTTGCTGTGTTTATTTATGGCAACACTCATAGTGTTAGTTATATCACTCTTAGTGACAAGATATGAACAGTTGAAGTGAGTTCACTCAATGAAAACAAACACCAGATTACATTTCAAGGGGCATACACTAAAGAAAAGGCTAAGAAACTGCTACTCTACTTCCAGTTTTCTTCAGTACTTGCTTCTACTGGACTGCCCATATAGATCTGCCAGCTGGTAACCAGTAAGGCTGACAGCCAGTAGGGAATACTGAGATTTTCTTGCTTAATTGAACTGATGCCTTCTTTACCTTATAATGAGTTGCTGTAAACAGCTGATTTTATACACTTTACTAAGGCTCCTATCTGACTTACTGTAAATGCCTGTTATTGTTTCCTTCCTGTCTCTTATTTATTTAGGCTTTTTTCTAGAATTGTTTAAGATGTCTTTGCTTAATCAGTAGATTAATGAGCATGTTATAAAGAGCCTATGAACATACTACTTACATTTATTTTTCTTTTTCATTCTGTCTCCCCCCTCCCCATAATCTAGAAACCATTATGCAACTGGAGCAGTGGGGAGAGTTCTATAGCATAGTTGCTTACTTCCATTTTGCCATCTTCACACTTCTCAGTAAAAATACTTTTGATTTCTCCTTTGCTAAACTAGCAGTAAAAAACACCTCTGAAAGACAGGCCATGTTAACGGGTGTGTGAGCAATGCCAAGCTTCTATTTGCTTTTGTTATATTGATATGACTTCTATGTTGTCATATCAACAGGAATAAGTGTTGATAACAGGTGAGTAGAAGTTTGGTTGAATTCCACCAGTGACTGCAATGTTTGTACTTTTACAGGTGTTGCCTGTGGTAATTTAATTTAACCCCCCCTATCTGCTTTTGAGCTTCAATTATTTGCTGCTGTCACCTGTGTAGTAAGGCTGGAATTCACTCAAATAATGTTAAGGGGATCCAAGTACCCTGTATCTATTATACTCTCAGTTGAAGCTTTTTCCCTCTTTGATACACCTGTTCAACTACTGACCCAACAGCAGGACTTAGTACCTGCATCAATATTTAGAAAAGAAAAAGTAAAAGCTCAAAAAAACCCAAACAAACAAAAAAAACCAAAACAACCAGAATGCCATAATATGTTGCTATTAGATGATCTAAACCAGAAAGCTGCTACACATGCTGTGTTCTCTATAAGCAGTTTGTATTGTGTGATTTTTAAAGTACTATATTTTCAGTACTATTAGTAGGTCATTAGAAAAGACTAGCATCCTTCAACAGATCACATTAACTATTTCCTAAGTTTCTAATTGGTAACCACACTAATAAATTGGTTAAAGATTCTATGATATGTTTCTATGAATCAGTTCATTTCAAACTTTAGGACACTTCTAGACAATGATCTGAATAACGCCCACTCTACATGGATTATCCTTAAGAGTCTTCATCCTGTGCCATGAAAATTCAGGAGAGTTTTCCCTACTGTGTTTCATGGAAACAGGATGAAACATGTTACCCTGCCCACAGTTAAGTCAGCGTCAAAACTGGCAGACTCTGCCTTCATTGCAAGAATGTAATTGTCAACAACTTAACATCTGAGAAAGCTGAACAGGGAAATACCATGTTCTCCACTGCTATAAATAATAATAAAAAGCAGTAAAAATTATTTTTTCTTAGGTTATCCAAAAAACCAAAACTTTCTTAAAATATTCTAATTAGAAGAAACACTCACAAATGCATTTTGGCTAAAGATGAAAAATATATAGTATAAGCACTTTTCAGAACTGTCTACACATTTGCCCAATATATATACTCATTATTTTTTATTGACTTGGATCAGGTTTAATTTGTTATATAAATATGACATGATTTGTGAACTGAAAACAATGCTATTTTCCTAAGGACAGCACTCTAATACACCACTGAGTAGGTAAGACTTGCATGTCTTTTTTTTCCTTTATGAACATTATTCTGTTTAGATAAGTATTTATATTCTGGTTTAAATTCTTTATATTTAAAATAGCAACGAAGGCATGTTTAATGAAAGAATAGTATACACAATGATGTAGTACTCACAAATCCAATAGGGACTTTTGCTAATCTCCTAGACAAAAGCTTGTCTTTCAGTTAAGGGCAAAGATAAGGAAGGCAAATCCAAAACTCTGTTCCAGATTGCTTTACCTGTACATTTTTCTTTTTCCATTATCTTTCTATTTACAGTAGGCAAAGGAAAGAACAATGAGAAACATGGCAGTCTTTTGTTAGTAAGTATATGTACATGATCTCTGTCAAGTTGCATTTCCGTTACCTCAGGATGCAACAGTCCTGGTGCCAAAGTATTGAATGTGGACATTAAAGCAAAGTTGTGTTAACTTGATAAGTCTGAACTGATGAGTTACATTAGCAGTCAATGTTTCTCTACCTCAACTGCATAAGATACGATGGAGATAGCAAAAATTGATGCTAAAAACCATTTTCCATATGAGGGAATGAACATATCACCATATAACTCAGTAGGATCTCTGGGAACTCTGCTCTCCTGGAATTGTGGCCATCTAGCTCAGAAATGGTTGAAATTAAATATGTAACAAAAGTGAGGAGCAGCAAAGACTATATGCAAAAAATGCCCATTTCCTTAATGAATTGTTTCAGTCTCACTATCAGCACTGGAATGTGTTAACTGCACAAGCTGTAATAGAAACAAGAGGAATTTCTTTTTTTAGTGGCGTGCACAGCTGCCAAACTTTTTATCGCATCACAGACATTCCCCACAAGTTGTGTATATCCTGCATGCTTGTGCTTTCTTATCATTGAACACTGCAGCCTGTATTGCACTACATACTGCTCAGCTGCTTTCCTTTCATAAAGGCTCATTTATCGTGTGTTCTGGCTTGTGCAAGGGTCTTTTAGTTCCTGCCTGATGTGAACCTGCTTTTCATAACTTCTCAGTATAGTCAGTCTCATTTGTTCTTAACGAGTGCATTAATTACACTTAATCATGCTTTTTAGCTGTGACAAACACGTGATTCTCCTGATCATATATCTTTGTTCAGTGTTCTCCATAAAAGCCATACTCTAACAGAAAAAGGTCCACATTCCCCTTCTTCAGTTATACCATCACATTTCTTCTCTTCTATCCCTTCCCAAAGCTGTATATTCTTAAATTTTTCTGAATGTATTTTCTGTATGCATTTGGACTTGGGTCAGCCTGCTTTATCAGGCATTGTCGTCTTTCTCTTGGCTTCATTTTCCTAATACACCCTAAGTAATTCAAGGTAGAGTTTATTAGACTCACTGCTGTATGCTTTGACAATAATGAAATATGAGCATATAGAAAGATATATTTACTCTGTATATTTTTTAAATGCATGTATGCAGAATGTAGAATAGTGTTCTTTTCTCTTATGGTGAGCTGGGCAAATGGGCCAGGGTTCTCTGGGAAAGGACAGACTTCGTTCTGATGTTTTCATTTTCGCAAAGAATTTATATGTTCCACTGCAATTATGTTGCCACCTAAATAATGCTTTGCACCAAAGCTGAAGGAGAATATTTAAAGGCAGAATCCAAGTTTCTCCTTCAGGTGCACTTATGTTATTTTATCTATTAATATTCATCTAAGAGATCAGCCAGAGATGAAATGAAGTGCATGCTGAGGCTCATTTTCATTCACTGATGCAAAAAGCCTGTTTTCCAGGACTAGGGGTCCATCCCTTGGCATACATTGCCTAGAGCTTTACTTTTCTGGTGTACTTTGTTTTGCTTTCTATTCTTATGCTCTATCACACTTTCCTGGAACCTTTTGCCTGAAGACCTTTCCTTTCTGGACATCTTCTGCCCTCCCCACAGCATGTCAAGATCTGCCAGCTCCTTTTCTAAGAATGTAATGTTCTTGGAAGCAGACAGAAATGTAATTGGCAGTGGCATTTAATGGATATATCCTGCTCTGCACTGGTCAAGGGTAACAGCCTTGTGGCCTACAAAAAAGCCTGTAAGTTGTTTTGCAAAATTAGTAGTGCACAAATAGCTGCTCACGCTTCTCTATCTAGCTTCTGCTCCATTTTCAGAACCATGAGTACTCATCTGTTAGTGTTTCTCTGGAGCATCTTATGTCTCCACATAATCTTTCCTGCCATTTTCTTTGGTAACACTCACCAGAGGTCTCTTAGGCCATTAGGACAAGTTGAGGTGGATGAGATCTCCCTTGTTTTATTCATACTCTGCATTCTTTGAAGAAATCTCTGAGTATCTCTTTTCATAAGGGAAAACTTATTCAGCAAACAGCAGGTAGCTGTAAGCCTACTTCAATAGTGTACATTCCCTGCCTCCAGCTTAGGGAGTTAGCTCAGTAAAGTCTGAGATGTAAAATTCAATACAATTTGAATGCCTAAACCCATTATGTTTCCATTAAAATCCCAACCTTCACTTGTGATATATTGTAATCTTTTATGCTAATTAATCACCTGGACAAGGGCCTTTTAAAGACATTGCTGTGGGAAACCTAAGAAGCTCTGTCTCTGTATCTGGGATTAGGGCTGTGACAGAGCCTTTTAAAGCCTCTATTCATCCTTGTTGTCTTCTGAAAAACATTGTCTGAGCAACACATGGTTAAAACAGCAACCCAAGCCCAGAGCCATGCTTCTGTTTCAAAACCTTAGGGGCACACTGTAAAGAATGCGGGTACATCAGAGCTGTTTTGTATCCTTAAAATCTCAGCTACTAGTCCCAGCTTTGAGCTGAAGAGCAAAGCAGGTTTATTGGGTTAGTACTCCTAGCCCTTTTCAGTGCAAAGTGAAACAGGTTAGGTTAAACTATACTGGGAGTGGATTAACTTGAATGTAAAATATATTAAGAGTTTCATGCTTTCATATTCTGCTTCTCATCACATTAAAGCAACAGGAATTTGCTGTTGGGAGCAGCTGTGACATATTTATTTCTTAAACTGCTACAGCTGTTTCCCAGGGAAACTGAGGAGCTTGGCACTGACACCCCTGTACTTTTCCATTCATCCAGTCTTTGAAGAGGAAGGTCAGACTCTTAATAAGCCTCTAGACCTCTTAATAAGCCTCTAGACCTCTAAGGGCTGAAGGACTTCCTTGCCCATCACAGAAAAAGCATCCTGGCCTAAGCAAATGGATGTGCTGTGTGGATGAACCACAGGTGTAGTGTTAGGCTGTGGTCTCTGTCCCAGGTCTTAAATACCAGTGTGCAGGCCAGAATTGCTTCTGGCTTAAGCCACTTGACATTAATTCTTCTTGCCCTATCTCAACGACAAAGACTGAACGGTTTTTTGTTAAAACCAGCTCTGGGCACTCTGTGCAAATACCAGGAAAATTAGGGAGCTGGCCCCTAGAGTAATTGCAGCCATCACCACAAAAGAACGATGGCTGTTGTAGTGTTGCAGAGGACTGTTCATAAACCAGTGCAGCAATCATGAGCAGGTTTACATCTTTAATGTACAAGTCTTATTCTTAAAATCTGTGCTCAGTATAGATTGCACAGGAGATCTGCTGCACTGAGATGCCTGTAGCTCCCTGAGAACTCCAGAGGGAGTGGGAAGTGGGGCAGCATGGTGACAATCAGGCAGGACACTGGTAACGTTGGCACAACAGCTCTATACGTACAATAGTGAAATATCTTAAGTTTGTTATTCTCTTTGCATCTGAATGATTGATTCTCTCTGTCACCTCTTCTAACCGAAGAGAAGCAAAACAATCCAGAGGAGACTGAATTACTGAGCATTTATTGGAAATTAGAGTGAAGCTAATAATTACTTAAAGCTCAGCTTAGGAGTAAATAGCAATAATCAAATGAAATGGGGATAGGATTGAGCCCCGTGCCTCTAAAAGGACAATATGAAAAGAATAACTGGCATTATATCATCATCATAATCAAGTTGAATGAGTGTAGATTAGCCCTCACATTGATGTTTATAAAAGTGAAATCTTTTCTTCTGAATGTAGATTAACTAACAAGTAAATCCCATGCATTAGTAATAGTGGAAACATTTTGTTTAAGCCAACGCAATCAGAAATTGTAGCTCTCTGCCACCCATCCTCATGAAGGAGCTCAGCAGCAAAGGATTTTTCAGCCAGTTTGGAGCAAGGCTGCATGCTGGGCAGATTGCAGCATCATCCAGCCCTCCAGCAACATTCACAGCCTGACACAGCAGCCTGCTGCCCATCTAGCTCTCCCAAGGCTTGGCAAGACTTCCAGGGTCAACAGAATGAAAAAAAAAAAAAAAAAAAAGGGCAGCAAGTAGTTCTGTGCAGTCACTTGGGAAGTGCGGGTTACAGTAGCAGTGAAGGTAGAGCTTTTCAGGAGAAGCTGCAAGTATTTGAGCCCACAGGGGTGTAAATCTCCCTCTAGTCAATGTCTGCTCTAACAGCTTTGGGACAGCAGCCAGCTGGATATTGCAGATCTGAACTCCTGTCAGGGCCTGGGTGCTAGGCCTCTTTCCAAAGCCTGGCAATTAAACCAGGAAAACATTCAGCTGGGGGATAATTTAAAACTTTAAGTGTAGTACTAACCAGAACAGGAAATGCCATCATTTAACAGGATTGTTAATGGCCAGTCAGTGCTGTTTGCCCTACAATGAAGGGAGAAGCACAGAACAAAGTTAATGCTATGAATAAATCTCCTGGTTAATCTAGATTCAGTTTTGAAGGTATTTTACTGAGTAAAGAAAGAGAAACAAAGAAGCCTCTTCCCCATCTCCCATACAGATGGTCGCTTATCTGATGAGCACTTGTGGGGACTCACTGTCCTTCCTGCAGGGTGCTGCTAGCCAACCATTGAAAAGACTGCCACCTGCTAGTTATCTGACCTGGGAGGTGCACTGCTTGAAGCAAGGACAGGAAAGAAGTAGGATGTATTTCGTAAAGAATTTCTGTCACGACATGTCAGCCTGAAGGTGCAGTAGGGATGGGCTATGTTCACTGAAGTGAAAAACTGAAGAAACTCCCCATGGCTATTGCTCATTTCTGTTGAGGTTGCAATGCACTGTTTCTTCTGGCTTGTGAAGAAGTATGGAGTGATTATGAAGTGTCTGTAAGTGTGTAGTCTAAGAAAGATCTCTTTACTTCTGCTTTGAACATTGCTTTGCTATGTATGAGTACTGATATCCCTAAGGGAGCAAAAACTGCAGCTCAGGTCTTCCCTTGGTGTGGTCTTACTGAAGATATTATACTGTTCTTTTAAGCTCTTTGGTCTAATGAATATTTAAGTATGTTGTCCATACTCTGTGTCATTCAATCTCCTCTAGCAGCAGGAAGTCGTGGTACTAAATGGCCACAGAAGGCTTGAGGAAGAAGAAGGTAGTGTGGGCAGTAGCAATGCACAAATGTACAGAAGCTACTCCTACTTTTGCAGAATAAAGTTTTTTTTCTCCCTCTGCTTTCTGTTCTCTCCTCAATCTACTGTTTTGGCAGAATTTGACGTGTGGGGTGTGTGGTGGAAGGAACAAGGAAAAGAAAGGGAAAGCCCTTGCTGCCCTAAATTACTAACTGCTCACCTAAGCTCAGCCAGGCCTTAAGAGTGGGGGCCTGCCACACTCTGGGTGGTGTTATGCCTGGTTTTTCAGCACAGGAGTGATGTGACAGAGGCACTGATGTTTAGAAGAGCATGTAACTGTGAATGTTCATGAAAATTTAGAAGACAGCAATGCAGTCTATGGGCTCTAGCCTTTGTGGTTGGGTTTCCTGCTAGAAACTTTAGGTTGTTCCATGCTCTGTCAGCTCATGTCTGTGAATGCCATCCTTAAGCATCTATTTCTCTCTGTAAAGTAGATGAAAGTGTGGGCTCAGGACCAGGACTCACTAGACAGCCAGGTCTCTATGCCTATGTTATGCCTTACAATGTTGCACCTACTTTGCGTTTAGGAATTAAACCCTTAGGTATTTTTTCTATATGATAACATTTACAATCCTGCAAGTGCAGTTAACTCATGTCTCACCATCTATAGTTAAATAATGCTTTTCATTTATTTAAATCCCTCTACAAGGACTTGCGTATTTGAGAACTCATCAATAAGGCTAGCAGGGTGACTGCTGAATGTTTCTAATCCTTTAACCATTTGTTTACAAACAACGGTTGGGTGTCTATGCTATGCAAATTAGTCAGTAATGGGAGAAATTAACACAAAGCACATGAAAGAGTATTCAATTTTAACTCTTTATTTTTCATTTTCTAAGAAAATAATCAGAAATCTGTGTTTTTCAGAAATTTGCATGGTTTAGTATTTGTTGCCAAATCCTTAGCATTCCTTCTAGAGAGACTTGCAATGGGCAGCTGCCAGAGTCCAAGTCAGAGAGACTGGGGTGAGACAAAGCCATCAGTTCCATATTTGGGGATATCTTGATTAAAAAAAAAAAATCTCATAAATGTAATTTTAGTTTGAAAGCAATCCATTTGTATAAATGATTTTCATTTGTACGCTTTCATTTGTACAACTCAGTGGACATGCATAGTTAAGGCCTAACCCTGTTTTCAAGGCAACCTGAAGCATAGATTTGAGTGCCTTCTCTCACACAGTCCTTACCTGTATATCTATCCAAAGTGAAGACTCTGGTCATTTAACACATAGATAGGACTACACTGTTTGATATCAGTAGTGTGTATAATCTTCAGTTAAATTAGATTAAATTGCCGTTCATGTATATGTTGTTCTGTCATATTTTGGAACTATGAAGTTATTTTTAGAATTTAGTCAAGTGTACGTAAATATCATCTTATCCTGAAGAGATTTAATAGTAGAAGCCATTGTTTATCAAAAATATCTTGATTTTATTTGATATCTATTCAGAATACCAAGTTTTAATAGCTATAAGTATTGTCTCTGTGGGAACATATCTCAGAGCACGTTCCAAAAAAGTGCAGGTTAAAAAAACCTCTTTGGTAGTAAACTGAAAATAATAGCCTATAATATTCTTCAGTGAGGTTCTGTAAATGTAGTAAATGTTGCTACATGCTTTTATGTTATTTTTCTAGAACGGTGTAGTGTTTTTATATGATTGTTTAGACAGATGTTCTTCCTTTTTTGGACAAGAACTGTTTGCTCTTTTGAGGCTCAGAGATATTCCTTCTGAAGTTGAATTGACATCTGGCAGGATGTCTGCAGGTAGAATTGCTGTGGAAATGCATCTGTTAGGTAATTTAAGTACACAGAGTTTTAGATTTGTGGCAAACTATGCATTTATAAAAACGCAAATCCTGAACTGTATTAAATGTACCTCCTAGTGAGTGTGAGAATTTAGGGACTTTTAAGATCAGATTTTCTCTTAGATGTTTCTGCTACATCTTGGATAGATTAATCTGATCATTAACACTGCAGTTCTTGAGATTCTGAATGATTATGCAGCAATTTTTCTCTGAGAGACTCAAGTCACAGACTATGTGGAGAATTCCTAAACGAGAAGGAGCAGACACAGAGACTGCTCTCTCTGTGTCTGGTTGCTCACTTTGTGGGAATGGGTGAGCATGGCAGAGGTCACAGCAGAGCTCATCCTTGGTAACTGTTCCACTAGGATGATGCAGTGGGAGAAAGGGACAGATGTTCATCAGTTCAAAGAACACTTTTGTATCAAATCAGTTGGTATCAACAAATACTGAGCTGATTATCTTTGTTATCTATTGACCACTACACTGCTTTCATTTCTTCAGATATTCAGAGTTTTACTCTACTGCAGTTGTATATTTCCAAAATGCAGAGTTCCCATGGTTCTGTCCAGAATATCCACAAGCAAAACATTTGGGTGCAGGCAGTGTGTCATTCCATTCCCGTGCCATAAATCTATCTTCTGGTTGTGATAGGCTCACTGAGCATATGTGTAGAATCAGTCTGAGCATGTTTAGATTCATCTTCTCCAACCAGAACACTAGACATCCAGAAAAATAGCCAAAGCCCTCCTCTTACCTCCATAAGGACTGGACAGATGGGTCCAGAGTAATGCAGACACAGAGCAGCTGAAGAATTCCATTGTCTCTTATTCTGTGAAAGATGCAGTGTGGCTTCCTCCTGCTTTTCAGATCTCTTTTTACAAGGACTGCCTGCAGTCAGAGAAGAGAAATTATACTGAGCCTTTTCTGTAAAGACTTATACTATTGTCCTTCCATAGCAAACAAGACTACTGCCTCTCGGGGATCTCACATTCCAGCATGAGAGGAAATCCCTCTGGCTGGTATGGAAGGGCTTGCTTCTCTGTGGTCTCAGACCCTTGGATCCTGCTGTCCACTTCCACCTCAGTCAGGTGCAAAGCTGCCTCCGTTCCCTCAGAGGGTTGTCTACGTGAGGTATGAGTCTGTTGCAATCAGTCATCTTTCCCTTTGGTGATTATGAGTTTCTATTCAAGTTTTGTCATTTTAGGAGCAAATTAAAGGGATGGGAATGAACCTTGTCTACCAGGAGAATAGGACAAAGGAAATACAGTGTTGAATTACACAGTGTGTAATGGCTAATGCTGTCAGAAAAATAAGATGTGTGTTTGTAACCTAAGAATCTGCCTAGCTCTGGTGCAAAAACAGGATGTTTGATAAGCAGCTCTGTGTTTACAGTTTCCTCATCAGAGCAAAATTAAACCCTTTTCTTCTGTGTGCTACTGGGATAAGTTATGTCAGGATAGCTCCATGCAGAATTCCTATGCTTACTGGGTTTATTGGTGTTTGTGATTTTAAATTTGAATGTAGATCTGGGTAGCAGGCTGTCTTCCTATCTCAAAGTGCTGAATGCTAGTAAAAGATGAGACTACTCACTAGTGAGTTTTGTATTCATTGGACAGTTTTCACTGCAGTACCTCATTATTTCAAGTCAGATAGTTGTCCTCTACTAGGAATTATACAATCTTATTTCTTTCCTGTGAATTTCCATGGGTGCACCATTTTAGGGCACAATTTTAGGAATGAGGCATTTCAAATGAAACAGTACCATTTAAAATCAGTGATTCTTAAGGACAGAAAGTCCCTTTTCAAATCATCCCTGTTCAATCAGCTAAAAGCCTCAGTTTTTTTTCTAGCCTAATGGTGGCTCCAAAGAGTTAAATGCATTCTTCTGGAGCAGTGCCACTGAGACAAATTAGAGATTCCAAGCAGAACCAGGTTCATTGTGTAATTTGCACATGTAAGACAGTATTATTCGTGGAGATTTTATCAAGAAAAGATACTGAACTTCTCAGAAAATTGGGCTAAGTTGTGCAATTCCCATTCATGCTTGTGAACATTTGCACAAATAGAGCCATTGACTTTCCAATGAAAGTGTTTCATTATGATCATTCCTATAACAGTAATCATTATATGTTTTGAAATAATAAAGCACCACAGCCTCATTGACTTCAGTGGCGCTTGCTTGGTCCACTAGCATGAGTAAGGGCTGTGAAATGTAGCTAAGAGATCTTAATAACAAAACCTCTGTTACCAAGTTAAATATAACCCCCAACACAATCCTGCCATGGACTAGTCACTGAACTGAGCGGGCACACTGCTACCCACACCCTCCCTTCCCCTCCCCTTCATCCCTCTCCAGTTTTTCTTTCGGAACAAAACCATCTGTAACTAGAGGCTGAGTTTTACAAACTGAAAAGAGCTTGTAGCAAGAGGAACAAAAGTGCTAGTGTGCAGAAGCCACCCTGCAAAGAATGTTGGCAGGAGATGATGCCAGACCCTTCCACTACTGTAACCTTACACTATCATTTGTTGATTTTGAAGTATTTTAAAAAAGTGAGGAAATGAGAATTCAAGAAAAAGGGAAGTGGAAAACTTGAGACCTTTTGGAGATGAGACTTTTCACATTTTTATGTAGCCTGGCAAGGTAGAAGGAACTCTATATTGAGTGATAATAGCATACGCTGCACAATTTACTCTTACGCTTATGTGAATGGGAAGTGCCATAATCTGTAGGCTTTTTGCTTTACATAAACAAAAAAATGTTCTGTTAGTCAAGGCCAAAGTGTAGACAGGTATGGAATTGTGGCTCTGTTTCCTGAGAGAGCTGGTGTTCCTTCACTGAGTGAGCATTTAGCTAACGAAGTGGTGTGATCTGGAATGCAGCAGTGTATTACTCCATTGTGAAAACACCGAAGCTTGGTCTTTCTGTGTACACTAGGAAGGAGTCTTGCTAACAGAAGATGCCATTTTGGTAGTAATACTGCTGTTTAGGGCCTGATGTATGGAGTAGTCTATAGCTTGGGACTTAAGGGTTATCTTTATTTACAAAGGAAAAATTCTTAGGCATCCTCTAATGCACAAAGGAAGCAATCAAGGATCCATAAGACGTTGCTTCCTGGATCCTGAAGATCTCTAAGCACCTCAGAAATATGCAGTGTCTTTATGCCCATTTGACAAATTGAGACAGAAGGGAGCTGTGGCAAATCCATGACTTGCACCCACATTTGCTCATTCCTTCTCTCTTCCCACAGAACATAACATTAAAAGGAATTTTCTGTGATGATTTTACAGTAGCCTTTGACTTTGAACAGATGAGGTGGAAATCACAGCTGCAGTGAAGTCAACAGCAATTTTGTCCCTCACCGCAGTGTCCCAGTTAAGTAGCAAATATTGGTAGTAAAAATATTTCACAGCTATCAACTCTGTATGAATTATCAGCAGCTGCCAGTTTTTATACTGAAAGATAAAGGACAATAAAAGCTATGGTATCTTTTAAAGTTATAACGCTATCAGGATGAAAAATTCAGTCCATTCCAAGGGTTAAACCCAAGCTTCTCTAAAGTTTCTATGGCAACTAGATGCAATCTATAGTGATATTGTAGTTAATGAAATGTTTCTTCCAGACCAACAGGGCAACATGTAGCACTCAGTAATGAGGAATGTCTTTGGGGAAAGAACAGTGGCATCAAAGCTGCCTTCTAGAAAACTATACTGCATGCTAAAAGCCTGGGGTAGTGTGTCCTGATGTCCAAATTCCCTTCTGTTTATTCACAGCGCTTCCCTCACGTCTGTTCTGATGAAAAGAAACTCTGGTAATAAGAACATTAACTGAGAAGGAAGAGAGTAAGTAAAGAAAATATCTGATCATTTTCGGTAGTGCTACTGAAATTCAGTATACCGTTTTTAATTGAATCATACTCTTTTTGTGAAAAAGCTTGTTGTGTAGATGTGCATTTTTGAAAGTCTACTTTTCCTTATAAATGAAATAGCTAAAAGTCAATGTTTCATGTCAGCATAGTGTATCATATCTGTATGTATGTGTGCAAAACAGAGATACAGATTAAGTCTCTCTATACTCATCTTGACTTCTCAGAAGCTGAAAAATATGCTAGCTTCAAAGCAAACCCAAAACATAGCCTAGATTCGTCTCATCACATAAAAGACAAATCGGATAAAAGATAAAATCTGTGTATTTGTATCTGAGAGATGGAGGCAGCAACTCAAGTGTGACATTCTGCACCTGAGAGGTGCCACCAATTCACCAGAGCCTCGTGGTCCATTATGCTGGGGAGCTGCCAAAGTCCTCTGCTTCTGTGAAACTGTTCCTTCACTACTCACTGGAACTGAGTTTTTCCCCTGATTTATGGGTCAGGGGCAGCACCGTGCAACACTTGGGTGGTTTTCTCTGCATAAGAAGGACTCTTCCCTGCTCTGCTCTCAGGCAAGACTTTTGAATCTGCTTAATCACCTTTTTAAAGCTGTTGCTTTGTCTTTTCAGGCCCTCCATACTTGATAGAATTCTTAGAAATATTTAAGGAATTGTAACCACGGATCTCTTACTTTGAGTGTCCATGTTTAGATGCTGGGTGATTAATTTCTATAAATACTTTTCCTACACACAGGCCTTGAAGAATTGTATTAATAAACAGTCTATCCATGTCTAGCAGGTCTGAACCATGCCCCTTTAACATCACATGAATGCAAGTGTCAGAGCATGGCAGAAGGCAGAAAAATGTTCTATGCCTAGTTAAAAAAAAAAATTAAAATTGTTGGGATGAAAATCTGTTATTCTAAATGAGTGTAGTGTGTTTATGTTGGGAGAGATACATGATATACCTACTATTCTGTATTAATATTGCTGTTGTAGCTATGACAGCCTAAGTACATTTTAAAAAGTCTATATCTATCTACCTATATATATATATATATATAAATGCAAACAGGGCCTCCAGCACACAAGGCTACTTCAAGGCTTGGAAAATAGCTCAGATGCTGAAATGCTGTTCTGCTTCTTCCAATGCTGTCAATTGATCTAGCTAGAGTAAGCATGCTTTTTCTTTCTACTCAACTGGCCTTGCTTTCAGATGTGTGTTCAGAAAAAGAGAATAAAGCAGGTTACATGCAATAACAATTCTCATCCTGGAAAGAGAAAAGAGTGGACTATATCAGCTAAAGGGTTTCAGGAAAGTGCTGAATAAGAACTTCAGAGCTTAGCCTTTGGGCTGTGAAGAACAGGTTTCTGCTTGGTGCTCCCACCAAGGGGCAGAGCTGAACCAGGCAGAGGGGCTGAGGGTGCTGTGCCATGATTCCTTAGCTGCAAGGTAGGTGCTTCATTAGGTTCTGTTTCTGCCAAAGCATTGCTGTACAGTGAGAAGGCAATATTCATTTAGCTGGACCTGTTGATGACCTCCAACTTTGTAGGGGTATCTCTGTCTGGTATTAGATGCTTTCATTTAGGTATCCGCATTTGAAGATTTTTAGCAAATGTAGTCTTAATTGTATAAACTGTAAAAGAAACTCCCATGACTGTACTTCTGTCTCTGTATTACTAAAATACAGTGGAGGATACTATAATTATCTCTAATGGAGTGCTGGAAAAAAAGCAGTGCTTCCTTAGACAAAATTAGCGATACATATATTCCTTTTACCTTCTAGTTCTTGGAATGACATTAGTGGTCATAGGAAATAAACAGCAAGGTACACTAAAATGTCCTTGTAAAATTTATTCAACTGTTTAAAATGAAGCACAGTAGTAGTTTATTTCCAAAATGCTGAACTTCTCTGAAAATTCTTTTGGTCATTCAGTGAGGATTTCCTTCCCCTTAGCCAGGTTGCATTAAAATGCATAAAGCTTAGTCCCTGCAAGGCCTCATGCTCTCTCTCTTTGCTCCTGCTGCTCCGGTGTTCTCCTTTCTCTACTTGCTACCACAAATTTTAACGGTTAAAGCATTTATAGTTGAATCAGTGTTAGGTCCAGAGACTTTATTTTGCTGTACAAGGATGATATTTGCTATTGTTTTAGCAGCTGCATAAGAAAATCTCCATGTTTTCAGCTTCCTCCTTACTTCTGGAAACTGCTTGGGTCACTAGAATAAATTAAACCACAAAAATGTGCAGACAGTAATTGATATTTCTGAGAGCAATATTACTGTAAAAAATGCATTACGTTAGCAGTCTTCCTTTGAGTTAAATGATATGCCAATGGAAGTGTTGAATACGTCTTCCCCAAAGCTGTTCTGAAGCCATATTTGTCCAGCTTTCAGTTTTCATATGCAACATCTCAATACAGATCTTTATCTACTTTATCTACTGTTATTTATCTGAGGTTCAGAGTAGTTTCTCAGTTTGAGATTTCACCTCTGTAAACAAACAAACAAACAAACAAACAAAAACCCCAAACACTGAAAACAGACTATCAGGATCACAATGAAAGCTTGTGTCAGCAAAATCTCAGTGTACAGTGCACAGGAAATAAGAGCCAATAGAGCAATTTAGTGGGATTGATAGTCATTTTGGTGTAAGGATGTTGCACGTGTCAGCGTGGCAGCTGTTGTGCTATGAAAAGATCACTGTGCATAGAGCTGAGGCATAAACAAAACTGGCCTGGAACTTCACTAAATTCTCTATGGCCTAAGAAAATGAGGCTGTCCTTCATGAGTCAGCCAGCTTTGAGTTGAGCATGCATTCTGCAGTTGTAGAAATTTCATGCAAGCTTCATTATGTAGATAATTAGCCTATAAATGTGTGCCTTTTATTTTTTTTTCTCTGAAACAATCTCAGAGTAATTAATGTATATGAGCAGTGGTCAGTTGTTGTGTATTGCAGCAACAGATAAAATCTTCTTTGGGTTGAATTATGACTTGGCTTTGCTTTGCAGTAGCTTAAGATACTGAATATGTACATCCAGAACAGCTCAGGCTGTAGACTGTCCTGTCCTCCCACTCTGCGTGGGCCCTGGTGCTCCTGTGACTGCATAACGAGTTGGTTCAGAGAAGTGATGAAACCTCATCTTACAAGACAAGTCATCACATCTTGGCTAGGTCAGCTTCCTGGATGAGCAAGACTGGGAGCACACAGCCAGAAAGAAGAGGGAAAGTCCTAGGATGACTTAAGTTGTCCTTTAGGCACTCCCTGGGGCTGCTTTTGTGGGACATGGCAAAAACCTGAGGAGGGGGTTGGAAGCCTTTTGGCTGTGTATTTTGTAAAATGTTTTCAATAGGAAAGGATCTGGAATGGCATGGAATGCAAAGGCTTCTGCCCTTTTGCATGTGGGATAGGTCTGTGTAAGCAGAGCTATATACGTAGCTTTTGCTTGCCTTGCTTACTCAGAGCCTCCAGGTCTCTTGCAGAAATCTTGCTGATGTAAAGCTGTTTTTTTTCCCATGCTGAGTGAAATTAATCCTTGTTGAATTTTGACACAATACAGATAGAAGGTAAACAATAGAAAATTCCTTGCTTGATGTCAGCCATTTTCAGTTCCTCACAAGGTGTTTTAGTGTCATGCCTCAAGAAAGGCTCTTTTACAGTACAGAAAGGCAGGGACCAGTACTACGAAGCAATACGCTCATAATCCTTGCCCATTACTATAGCAAAAGTGTTGTATACTGAATGCAGTTTGTGATGTCCTATATTGCTGGTAGCGGTGACCTGTCCTTGCTCTTTCATTAGTGATGTCTTTCCTGACTAAGCTGAAAGATTCTTGACTTACAGAATTTTTCAGCACATCAGTCTCATCTCAGTGAATCAAGCACTATAATACTGCTAAATCTTATCACTTATCCAATGAGCAAAGGAGTAAAATCAGTGCTGGTGGAAACAGATACATAAAGATTACTGCACAGATTTTCTGGGTCACTCTGATTATCTTCTGGCAATGAGCCGAGCCTATCGTGGCTGAGATTGCATCTCTAGCAATGCATTAGTGTATACTGCTTTATCACTGCACCTACAAACTCAGTGTACAGTTGCTTTGATGAGTATGATTGCAGGAATTTTGAGATGCCTATAAAAGCACTGCAAATACTATGATGTGGAAGGATATTCCCCAAAATACTGGAATTGGAGTATATGTAGAAAACTAAGTTTGGGTACTGAACTTTACTGCTTGTTTCCTGAGCCAAAAGAGTTTGTGTGAGTTTTATATGGAGGACATGATTGTATTGGAAGGAAGACACTGTGATGTGTCTTAGAGGCAGAAGCGTAAGGCAATGAAACCACATATAATGATGCTTCTCAGACACAAGAACTGTCATGATAAAAGGCCAGCTGAGAAAGAAGGCAAATATAATTAAAATGAATAAATTGCTTCTGGGGAGCAGGCCCTCCCTTCCTCTTTGCATACTGCTCAGTCATTGTAGGTGTAAAGGTCACAGTTCTTCAGTATTCTGCCTGAACTCAGTGCTGTAGCTAAAAGTTGTTTTACTTGATGAATTCTTTACTTCCCCAAATAAATAAAACCATCTGTATTAGCTTTGTCTATTGAAAAAGAACGTGCATAGACTTAGATTAGTTCAGATCATGACCCCACAAGAAGATCCAAAGCCTTTTTAAGATTTTTTTTCTGTGTCATACTTGCTGAGTAAAAGGCTTAATAAAATGAAATTAGGTAGTGCTAGTTCTCATAATTTAAGGCAGAAATTCCATTGTTAGTACTATGAAACTGTAGGCATACTTTCTTTTACTAAATTCTTCTCCTAGGAAGACCACAGTGTAATGCCCTTCCTCATATCTGGGGATGGAGGAGAAACCTCACCTTGGCTTTCAGGATTGTTATTTTGTGTTAGCTCCTTTCTTGTTAGAGCAGAGTTACTTTTTTATCTAATCCTGTTCCAAAGCAGGCATTGCACTGGGGCAGGCCCAAATGGGTAAGTAATGAAGTCAATTAACTGCATATAGAGTGGATATCCTACTCATCAGATAAAACCTCTCTAGCAGGCTCATGTGCTCTGACAGGCTTAATTCAGGAAACAAGGCTGGTGGTGCACTAGGTTGTGAGATGGCATGTACTATCATGCACTGAAACAAAACCCATGAGAAACTGAGGCTTTGCACAGTACTGCGCAAACACAGAGCTGGCTGAGAAACTAAGAAGTGTTGAGACTTGGCAAGAGCAATTATATTACTCCTGCAGTCTTCAACATAGGCTTGTAGTTGGAGAGTCTTGTTCCCTGCACCACGTAAATGCCTGGAGCAGCGCAGAGGGGTTTTCAGGCCCCGATAAGGTGCAAATTCCTTGCATGGGGGAGTGAAGTGAGGTCTCGTGTACCCCTGCCCTGCCATCATTGCATGTGTTACAACCCCACAGCAGAGACCCTGGGCAGCTGGCAGCAAGAGGCTGGCTGTAAATGAGGTGCCCTTCCTTGATTATGCTGAAAGCCATCACAGCCTCAGGGCAGCAGACACACCAGGATACTGTGCACCATGCAGTGAGCTTACTGCCAGCAGGACGGACTGCTGCCTGCAGTAACCATGGCATCCCTCGCTCTGCTCCAGGACTGGAACCAATTACTGTGGCCATCCTGTCACTTTATTGTATGAAACTATACTACTTGGTGTAGGCAGATATAAACTTTTTTTCTTGAATATTCTTTTGCTGCCTGTAATGTTACTAGGTGACCTAATTCCTTCATTCACACACGTTTATTTTTAGTGAATGTCAGATAAAATAAGAGCATCATTGTGCAGCAAAGAGCAAATCAACTGTGTGAACTTCTCTCCTGGATGTGAACAGTCTGTGGGGAAATTAATGTCAATTTTTAATTACAACATCACAGTAATATTTGACTCCCACTAAATTTTTTTGCATTTCAAATGCAGGAGAAGAACTACTGTCTGCTCTTAAATGCGTCAAATAAATACAAATACATACAAAATTATATTTGAAGTGTGTAATTTAAGAGTAAAGAAGCTTAAAATGCTTTTGCTATTCACCTGTAGAGAAGAAAGAAGAGACATTAATTAGTATAATGTGGCAGTTAATTGTCATAAATGTTACTTAAAGAGTCTAATCATAATCATGAATATCTAAGTAAATACCTGGAGATTATTTGGCATTCATAAACTTCTTTATGCCAATATATTTATTTTAATATAATACATATATGTTGTGTGTGCATATAAATCTATCTGTATAAAATGCTCTTTACACACACCGCATTCATGCAATGTCCACCAACAGACAGTGTAGATCTATAGCAGGATGTTCTAAGAAATCTCCTTTTCCTTCCCCCGTACCAGGCATGGTAGACGTTAGGCCCTTTCAGGTTTAAGTCCAAATGTGTCATTTAAAAATAAAATTCCATTAAGTTGCTTTACGTGTAAAACAAAGGCAATATGCATATATAAAGGCAAGTGGGCAGTCATGCATATTTATGACTATGGTATTCAGAATTGTAGTATAATGAGGATGAGCATCTTTTGAGTGCTGGAGAAAGGATACCGTTAAATGAAAAGTGGAAGCTGGTCTCAAATAATTCCTGTATGTAAATGTTTTGCTGGTAGAATTTAATCAATGTAAACACTTTTCATTTTGAAAAACAGAAAGAAAAACATTTAACTAATAATAGACAGTGGCATAGAAGGATAAATTTCTTGAGATTGAATAATATATCAGATTACCTAGTGATTAATAGACATACATATATTTTTTTCTACCATGGATCTAACCATTAGTTCCAAACAATATTTGATGTCTTAGTTCCAGGTTTCCTACAGGTTCATGTCTGTGGCACTCACCATCTAATCAGTGATACCACATAATGATTTTCTCCGTGTTGGTCACCAGGCTTTGGCTTATGCTGAGAGCGGCTGCTGGATTCCAGCTGGATTCCAGTGTGGCTGAACCCCAGGCTCCCACGAACCTGTTGCCCCCAGGCCCTCGCAAAGTTCACACCCAGACCTGAACTCCATGGCTTTGCTCTGTCTCCTGGGGCATAGCTTTTGCTGTCCAAGTAACAACCCTTTTTTGTGAGAATATTTTGTGCACTGGGTTAGGAGTAGCAAAATATTCCACTTTACCTAATAGATATTTTGAGGGCAGTTTTAAGAACTACTTCTGCTAATCTTTGCATTGCTTGTGAGGAAAACAATCAAAGTCATGTCTGAAATAAAGCTGTGTGTAAAAATAGTCGTAAGAGTACTCGTTTCTTAATGCCTGTTTGGACTCAATTAACTGTAGCAACTTCTGTTTCGTGTTACTTGCCATCTGCTGGTCCTCCATTAGACCATCCTCTGGGATCTGGGCTGTGCGGCTGAGCCCTGGCTGGTCCATGCTCATGCCTGTGGCTGGTCCTTGAGACTTCCATGAAAGTGCTCAGTGCTGCAAAGCTTGCTCAGCTCAGCTCCTAGGGCCTCTCCAGAGGGATCGAGTGGATGGAGCGTGGTCAAAGAGGTTGGCAGGTAGCTATTTTCTCAGTGGAGGCAGCACCTGTGCCAGGCACCCCTGGGGTATGGCAGGGGAGACGGGGAGGGTGTTCGTGTGCTGGTACATCCAATGGGAGCTGGGGCAGAATCACATACTCTGTTATGCTTCACTGACTTGCCACTTCTAAGAGCTTTTATGCCAGTACTGTATGTTAGAGTAGGTCCTTTATCAACCTAAATCATTGATCTTGTCTTCTCAGTAGCTTAATTTGCTGCTCAGCTGAGTTGAATTTGAAAATAAATTAGAGTTGTGGGAACATTATCTTAAAATGCTGCTAGAAATACTGTAAAGAAATATTCCTTTGGAAAAACTCTCAGCGCTTGTCCATTTTCAAGGAGTGCAGGTAGAGAGATAGTTATGGAAATTTTGCCATCTGGAGAGTGCTGTCTTTCTGGAATTTAGTTGGCTTGGATCTTCAGATGTTTCCTTTCAAAACCAAACTAACAGTGCGGCAGCACGCAAGAGATTCCTCATACTGGACTCATTGCTTAAGAAATAATTTAAAGCTAAAATAATCAAGCAAAGTTTAAAGTTTTATGCCTTAATTTTACAGAGAGGAATGACATTTTTCTGCTGTGTACAGCAGTACATTTTATTATTGCCAGCAGTAAGTATGATTAGGATGACATGAAAATGCTCATAGGAAGTAACTGAGGAAGTGACCATTTACACTGCTGTCCAGAAGTCTAGAGCATGTGGTTATTTATTTATACACTGCAACAATTGTTCTGTAAAAATGAAGTACATTCTTGGAGGGAAACAAAGCAGTATCTCTCAGAAGGGGAGAGGGAACCCACTTCTCTGTCCCACCCAGCAAATGTGGCCAGCCATTGTTCTGGCTGTGCTCTGTTATCATGCAGGGGATCTCTGCCTCTGTTAAACAGGGCCTTAGAAAGCCTCATTCCTGTGTCAGATGACATCATCTTTGAAGTTCGGATGAGAAACTCGAACTGAGGCAGGTGAAGTGTCCTATTTTCAAGCTAGTGTCCATGTTAAATAAAATGTGTGAGAAATCAAGTGGAGAAAATGGTACTAAAGTAGAATTGTTATTAAAAGGATACAGATTCCATTAAGCATCAACAGCAGTGACTTCAGTAAATAGAAAGGTCATCTTTCTGTCTCTCCCTCCCTCCCAGCTGCAGCATGACTCAGAAGAATAAACAATTGAAAAGGTTTTGTGAGACACCAGCAGATTTGCTTGGGCTTTTTATTACTTGAAATTTCTTTCAGTTCCATCTTTGTACCACAAACAACAAAATAAATTCTTAAAAATGCAATTCCAAAAAGCAATAATCTTTTGCATATGTTTAATAATCAAGCGTTCTGAGTTCTGAAATATCTCAGCCATAGATTATTTTAGTAAACTGATTGCCCTGCTTCAATGGGATTGTAGAAAATGAGGACAAGATAAGAAGGAGAGAAGTAAGAGGAACAAGTAGAGCAAGTGGATTTGTGCATGGATCTAGAGGTCAGAAGTGCATACACAGCAGGTGTGCATGTGCTTTAGAGATAACCATACCAGTAGCACTGATTGTGATATTCTGAAGTGCAGAGGAATAAGAGGAGTGCTGGACACCACTGGAACTTCACTTAAACCTGCAGATTTGGGCTGTTGCTCTCTGCAGGGCAAGCTTCTTTCCAAATGTTTTGTGCCCTCCAGAGCAGACAAAAAAAAAATGTATTCCTTGTGACCTTTTTTAAAAAAATCTAAAGTAAAGTTTGCAGTAGATGATATTTGTATGCAGGGATTAGCTCTTGGTTTCTTTACTTGGTACCTTAGGGTATATTTTTAAAGCACTACACAGAATTTCAGTCTCACCCGTCAACTTCTATTGACTTTAAACCTCATGAGTCACTTTGACAATATATCCTAGAGGGTTCCTGTCTTCCATTGGTTTTTATTTCAATTCTTCTGCTTTTTGGGTGTTATTTGTGAATTTGGGGTTAGCTCAAATAAAAAGTTGTCTTTCAGGATAATTTTATTTATATTTAGAGGATAACTTAGAAATGTGCTTTCAACTTTTCATACTGTTATTTTATTTTCTGTTTTTCTTTGTGGGAAAAAAAGTTCAGTATCTACAATTTCTTCTTATTCGGTTTACGCTTGTAAGCAATAGCTGCATTGCCTTAAAATCACCATACATGTTCCTGTTGTGAATGCTATTGTAACTTAGCTGTAACTGTGGAAGTATGTACTCAGTAACGTCCGTAGCATCGTAATGGTTAAGCACCATGAATAAGACCTAGCAAAACATTTATAAATGCTTTCCATTGCAGAGTGACTATTTCCTTCTTGAGAAATAAAAAATCACAACTGATTTTCCATGTAAAATCTTTCAGTGAATTGTGTGGTGTGATAAAGCCATGTGAAAACGATGTGCTGTTCTGTAGCTGCATACCTTATCCTCTATGCAGTAACCTGTTAAAATGCCCAAACGGGTGGATTGGTCATTATGTGTGGTTCTCATGTAGAAATTACGTCAGAGAAATTCACAGGGGTGAAAGATTTTGTTTATCCCTAGAGTGGATTTATCCTGATTCACTTTGTTACTCCTGCAAAACACTAACTAGATTAATAGTGCTAAGAAGGGGACCTCAAAAGTGATAGGTCTGTGTTCTGCTAAAGTAGCAGCTAGAGTTAACTTCAGTTGCTCTCATTGACTGGTAGCACCAGGTAAGCAAAGAGCGAGCCTAACATAGTTTTGTCTGTGTTGGAGAAATCTCTGCTAGTGTTTAGTCACCTTTGCTAAGCTATGCTAGAATGTACATCTGGGTATAACATCAGAAAACTGTCAACAAAAGAGTATATCCCCTGAAATGCTTGGTAGGAAATAAACAGCTAGAGTAACCTGTCAGTAAATTCTTATTTCCTCAATAACGTACTGGTAACAATCAGAAGAGGAAGGAAAAAACAAGCAGCGCATGCCTGCTATAGTTGATATAACAGTCTAGTTAGGTTCTCCTCTTATTATAGGATCTTATACAACTGGCAATAAGTGTTACCATTACAGAGGGCAACTGCTCTCTGGTTATTCAGGATCAGGATAGCAAAAATTCAGACTGAGCACTATTTTCAAAAACATTTTCTATTTTGCCATGGAATATCATCAACTGGTCTTCCATTTTTCTGGTGTCTATTTCAACTGACAAACAAATGCTCCAGGATCTGTAAGCATACTGAAAACATGAAACAACATCAGGGAAAATCTTATTGCACTTGGGCAGAGAAATTATACTCTCAGCCTTTTCTTAGTGCTTGCAAAGGCATGGGCCATAAATATGACATGTAAGATATTGCAGCATGTAATTATCAATGGTATTATTTTCATTAAAGAAAATATTTTCTCAAGATTTGCCAACCATTTCTCACTTAATTTTGAGTCAAGTGCTTTACTGAACTCCCATTAGTGTAGGTATACTGCATTTTCTGTGGCTAGAGAGTTGGTTATCTTAATAAGGAAGATAAGGCTTTGTTAGTCTTGGTTGCTCAATACCGTCCCATTTGATGGTACTTGCTGTCAAATCTAGAACTTTTCATTCTCTTCCTTTTCAAATTCAGCCAAGGAGATGACCTTGCACACTTGGAGATTTGTTTCAACATCAGAACAAGCATAGGAAGTTTCATTTCCATACCCTTTTCCAACCTGTCCCTCTTTATTTTTTTAAAGTATCTATATGCTCTTTAATATCTACCAATTCCTCCCTGTATACTGAAAGTAATTTCATTTTTCCGTGCTTTTCAGTTTTATTGACTGGAGTACATTGTTGACTGCTTTTTTTTTTCTACTGCCTTATTTTAATACTGTTTTTGAGACTTTTCCTACCATCTTCTGTCTTAGCGTATCAGTTCCAGATATAATTGACACCTTTGAACTAATGACATTGCAGCCTTCCTGAGGAAACACATCTTTGAGCTATTTTGCTTGACTGGTTCAACTAGTCTCCTAACTTCCCTAAAAATTCTCGTTTTGAGTCAGAAACTTCCACTGTTGTGTGTACTACGGCTCTCACAGTTGTAATAGCACAGCACACTCATCCACAATAGCTTTCAGTTAGGTTATTCATGCTCTGCTCTTACTGTACCAGTTTGATTTGCCTAGGCTCACTTACTCTACTTCTTAGGTGGGTTTTACAGCCTGCCCTGAGCTTCAGACTGCTTTCCTTCGTCTCCAGCTAGTGTCTAAGCTTATTACAGTCTGCTGAATTACAGCCTATGTTTCTTGTTTGTTCTTCCATTCAATTTAAATGGCATCAGCTTCAGATCATTTAATTCAAGTTTATTTCCTATGATCAGTTCTTTTATAAATGTTCCCACTACTAACAAAACCAAGCTTAAAATAGAATTCTGTCTAGGGTTTTTAACAACTATTTGATGAAAATATCTGTTGGCTATTGTATCAGGGTATGGCTGGCCTCTGAATTATTAGTGGCATTTTTTTCTGTCCTTATGCTTAGAAAGCTAATGTCACTTACAATTTGTCTTTCCAAAGCCACAAGTTTTTTCTTTATGTATGCAGAATCTCCTCTAAATAGTTTTTGGTCAAAGGGAGACTGGCTTTGACTAGACTTCATTTTGTCACTCGTTTCCAGGCAATAGGCTCTGTCTTGGCTGCTTCTTTTTCTACCATCTGAATACTTGGCTGAGTTTGCTCTTAAATATCTTCATTTCTCTGTGATGGAAAAGTTACATCACTTGTTTCTGATCCAAGAGGAAACAATAGATGGCTATTTCTTTGGTGAACTTCTGCTCCAGTGCGGTACCCTAGCATTATCTGTTTGTATAGCATCAACTCTGACCCTGATGAGCTAATTTCCTCTTGTATTCCTTCTAACAAGTATTAGCAACACATCTCTACATATCTGGCAGAGATGCTAGCTGTTACAGTGGCTGCCAGTAGTTGAAAAATAGTTGTCCCTGACTTGTAGTTGAGAGGCACTTCAGGGATGTGCTCTTAGGTGTCAGTAAGCAGAAGCGTAGCAAAGAAAGCCAGGGAAAGTTCTCTCGAGGTTACAGAATAAACACTGTCCTTGTTCCAATGCACTGTTTGACCACTGATGCCCCTTTGATGAAAATCGAAAGAAAAGAGGGATTCTTCAGCAAGTCATACTGTATTTACAGAATTTGGTTTGTTTATTTATTTATTTTGTATTCTCAAAGTTTTGCTGAAAGGATAAAATTGATTTCTGGAAGCAAGGTTGGAGAAAATTCAAAGCACAAATTTAGACATTTTCCTTGCATATTCATGTAGAATAAATATTCCACATCTTGTCACTATGTATAAAGGATATTTTCTGCCTGAATTCACAAATAGTCTGTGAGTTAGCTTTAGAAAATGTAGTGGACCCATCAACCACTCTGTTCAAATAAATGTCATCATGTTAAAAGGAAACTGAGAGCATTAACTGTACAACACAAGGATTTGGGTTCATATTCATTTTATTTTAATATCTGTATCTCTCTTTCTGAAATGTCTGTAAAAAAAACTTCGTAGGGAAAATAAAGTCCACTGGTTAGAAACTTCCTGTGTACGTTTTGATAAGGAGGAGAGGGAGAGTTTTTGTGCATCTTTCTCACTTTATTGGAATGTAAGACCTCAATTTCTCCTCTTAAATTGCAGTGCAACCTTCATCTTAATGCATTTTCATTTAAAAATGAAGGTTTTATTCATCCTGATAGAAAAAAAATTGTCCAATCAGGAAGTCAAAATTTTCATGAAACTATTTATTTTTGAGCAGTGTTTTTCGAAGTTAATACAAACAACTGACATGCAGGTTGTGTACCATCTCTGTATCCATGTTTTTTATTCATTTTTCCTCTCCATTTATGGAAACAGGAGTGGCAGAGAAAAGAGATAGATACAGAAAGTTGAAAACCCTCTACGTTGTAACTTGCTGATATAATTTTCTAGGGAAGTCACTGGTGTTCAAAAAGGATGTAGAGAAGCTTAATCTCCAGAGTCAGTAAAATATTTCAGTGGTTTATAATCTCAAAGAGAGGGCCTCTTTCAATTTCTTTTCCTATTTTTGTTACAAAATCTGCAGCTGACTCTTCAGCGTGCTTTGCCTGATATATTATGGTAATCAGTTTCCTTATTTTTTCTAGGCAGCAACCAATCCTTTAAAAACCCCACCTAATTGAGTGCACTATTTTGGGGTGTTTTGTCTTGCAGCTGGCAAGAGAGACTTTGTGCCAGTAATTTGTAGCCTCTGTTTATGAATGAAACAACTTTGTAGCTTCCTCAAGCTGGTTTTTGGAAGCTATTTGTCAAAGCATTTTTCATAGTTCAAGGCAGAAGCCTTCACTGCGGAAGCAATGAAAAGCATTTGGTAACCAGTGGAATTTGTTGATAGCAGTTTTTCTGTTTTTAATCACAGAGGTGGTCTCCTGCTGGGAACTTCCCCCTCTATATAAATCTTCTTTAGAGGAGACATTTAATGTCTCTCTCTTGTAAGATATTTTGAATTCTCTAGATTCTTTCTGAAAAGGTCTTTCTTTCCTTGTGATTTCCTTGTTTTCCTTCTTTTTTTCTTCCCTGTGAAAACTACAAAATTTCAATAATATTTTAAAAAGGTTAAACTACCCCCCTTCTTTTTTATCTTCTCCAAGGCCTTAATTTTCTTGGAATTTTATTATCTCTGTTATTAAGGTTTATTTCTTAATCTTACTTGCCCTTTCACCTTTCAGAAATATTGACACACTCTTCTCTTTCCCAAAACTGCCTGAGGCATTCTTCTCCGTACTGTTCCATTTTGGCAAGTCACCAGCCTGCCTCTCTAACTCTTCTTCATTACAATTGTTTAAACTAAATGCTATATTTTCTTACTGAAGTATGTTCCTACTTCCCTCTAGAGAAGCATGGCTGTGAGTGATTGGGGGTCTGGCTGCACAGCATTAGGAGGTGTCAACTTAGCCCTCACCATGTGAATGTGACTGATCACAGCCTTCAATTTGATTATGAGAGCTAGGATAAAGATTGGTTGAGAGTAGAGGAAATGTGTAATACATGGCTATTTCTGTTCACAGACACTGGAGACACTGGGTAGTTTGGCCTTTCTTTATAAGGAATGACCATTTCTCGATTGGCTTTGTCCACTTCTGCAGTCAAACAGAACTTACAGGAACAGGAAAGGCAGGCGTTCTTAGATATGGGACCAGGTATGGGATCAGAGCACCAAGGAATCCCTTCTTTTCCTGAAGTCCCATGTGAGCTTTGCCACAAATCACAGAGGCAGAAAGTGTGACACTAATGCTAGAACCAATACAGTTGCCAAATCTAGCAATGCAGTACTTGGTGCAAGTTGAATGGTTAGGAGTTTGGTAGGTTGAATACCAGAGGCAGAAAGCACATTTGAATGCGAAAAACTGAAATTATTAGAGGTTTAACAGTGGCAATAAAAGTCTAACTGTTTTGTCTTCCCTTTTTCTTACATCTTGTGTATTTCTCAAAAAAACCCAGTAATTTTTAAAGGGAAATATTAACCTCTTCTTATTGGGAGCATGGTGTTTGCTGACTACTGGGCCACTGAAGGCAGGCTGTTAAATACTGAGTTGCTATTTACCTTGATCTTTGCTTACCTCCAACCAGTAAATAATGGTCTAAGAAATTTCGCTTGTGATATTTATAACCTCTTTTGTAGAAATAAAAGTACATGTATCAAAAGTGCATTTATGTAGAGCATTCTCAGAGGTTCTTGACTTTAGTTAGAAAACCCTTTGCCCAGGAGACAGTCTAATCTTTTAAACTTCCTTCCCATGAGCCCTTTTTTTTAGATGATCCATCTTTACCTGCTGGCATGCTACTCTTGATAATGAGCCTGTCCTCACATCAAGTTAAAATGTATCACTACAATTAATTTCCTTAAAATATATTGTTCAGAAGATAATGAGAACTAAGTCCAATTTTAAAGCTGATCAGGCAGTGCAAGACAAAAATCTAATTCTTTTCATGAAAACTGACAGACTTTTACTTCAAAACCAACTCTACTTCATTAAAACTGTGATAAAGCCTGCAAAGTAGTGTTGAAATATTGCACCTGTGAGTTATCCAAAGTAAGAGGAGAATTCTTATATTGTTTCAATATGACACAATGTGTATATAATGGATTAACTCTATTTCCAGACACATTTGGACTTGAAGTATTGATTTTCTTCCTTTCTGTTCATATAACTAATGGAATTTAAAGCCAGACCCAGCAAAAAAGTTCCTTAGGTGGAATTTAGATTCCTGTTTCTAACCTTCTAGCACTGAAAAACCTCCACTTCAATTGCCAACTGATTTTGAGGATACCAGAATTCTTATCTTTCAATTTAAGGCTTACTAGGCTTCTTTTTTTTTTTTTNTGTGAGCACAAAACTGTTTCAGCTCTGTGCTCATATCTAATAAAAATCACAAACTAGAGAGTAGATTTTTGCCTTCTGAGGAGGATCTTTAGGCTGTAGGTATTTCTGGAATGCATTTTAGTATTCCTAACCTCTCTAAAAACAGATTAGTTGTAGTCACCTCCTTCCTTTAAGACACAGGAAGAAGCATGTCACAACTCCTCTGTTAGTAGACTGCCTAAGTCAGGCATGTCTACCTCAAGTGATGGCAAGTGATGGCTCAAGTGATGGCAAATAATTGTATGCATTTTGATATGTTGGCTAAACACGGAGCTCTGAACAGCCAAGATTATGCAGCTGTGCTTTCTGTTTTGATAAAGGAATTTGAGAATAGTTTTCAAGATTGCAAAAAAACCAAACAAACATCAATTTATGTTTGCAACATAATTTTCAATTGATATAAATACGTTACCTGCAAATTTTCAAATGGAATGTATGGATTTGCAATCAGATATTCAACTCAAAAATCTGATCATGTCATAAACCCTGTCTTATCAGACAGAAATATTCCTCACTTCATGATCACACCTTATTGATGTCATCACTTTTTGGCAATATGTACATTTGTAAACATCTGTTTTCAAGGATGAAGTAACATTTCATCAAAAATCTCTGATGAACACCCTGTGAACTCACTAAGAATGGCAACCAGAGCTGCTGAACCAGACTGATGCATTAGTTTCACAAAAACAAGGTCAAATATCTCACTAGTTTTATGGTTTTGCTCCTCTCTTTTTGGAAATGTTTTAAGAAAAATATTAGCGATTAAAATGTTTTGTTAGTTATATATTAACAATATTGTATATTTCAGGAGGACTGCTCTGAAAGTAATGCCTTCTGTTTTATTATGCTGGCCCACGATATCAGAGGTGGATGTCGGTGGTATGGTAGTAGAGGTTGAACCTTCCCAACAATATTCCATTATGTGTTGTTGCTGTGTGACAGATGGCAGCAGAGGGGCACTCTGACAAAATGGTGCCTGATGTGGAAATGCATATGAAGCAAAGGTGTGGAATTTAGTTCCTCCATGTGGAATAAATGGCACTCACTGACATTCGTAAGCGCTTGCTGAACATTAATGGAGACCAAACAGTGAATGTGAGCACACTGAGGCAATGGATGCTGCTTTCCAGCAGCAGTGCAGATTTTTATGAGTGTGGCACACAGGCTTTTGCTGGTGAAAATGCATAGTTAATGGTGGTGACTATGTGGAAAAATAGTGTTGTGTAGCTGAAAATTTTCTCTGTCAAATAGTATTATTGTAGTCTTCATAGCTGTTGTAATTTCCATGGAAATAAATAGGAGGCATTACTTTCAGGGCAACTCATGTATAGGCAGCCCAAGACAATTCCTTTTCACTCAGTGTGGCCTAGGCAAGCCAAAATGTTGGACACCCCTGACCTAGGGCATTGAGGTACCATAAGAGATTCAGGTTTAGTCCCTTCCCTTCTTCTACTTGAGAAAATCAAATAATGTTTCCAGTGTGTGGCACTGGGGAAAAAGGGAGAGCTGAAGTGGAGTGGAAAAATGAATTAGGATTTCACTGAGCTAAGGGGAAAAAACATATGAGGTAGCTGAACACTGACTAGGAAGCTAACTTAAGCTTCATAGATAGTAGAAATGTAAATTCTGCTCCAACATGGAGTTTTTAATGTTTTATGTAAAACACTGTTTTATATTATCCAATAATATTTTTGCCAAAAAAAACTAGTTCAGGGCAAGCTGATTTTTAGTATTATGTACTTAGTACTATTATTGTCAGAAGTACTGACAGAATGGTGTGGTGTTGTATTTTGCTCTTTGTCATAAACTAATTTAATGACAAAGGTGCAATAAAATTACAAAGCAATACAAGAAACACAGAATGTGGTGTACTTATCATGTGTTTGTAGCCTGAAGCAATAGTTTGCCACTTAAACTCTAGGATAAGCAATAGTACCAGAAACATGGTGCTCTCATCCGTATGTCATGGAAATACTTTGTGAATCAGATGCCTGTTGAAACCCAACATTAAAAGTCTAGGGAATTTTTTTTAATCAATACAATTTCTTACAGTTTAAAACATAGTACTTTTTAAACTAGTAATCTCTACATAACCTCTATGTAAGAACAGTTATTCTATGGACTAGATTAGCATCTTCAGCTTAGAAGCCTGGTATAGAATTAGAAGTTGTGGATGAACACTCAAATACAGCAGCTATTTGAGATTATGTAGCATGAGATTATGGGAAAAGCTAGCTTACTGATAATTCCACATGTAATTATGTGGATATACCTATCAACTCATACAGTGAAACCAACTTGTCAGGGATGAAGGAGATTGCTACAGGGGGTGTTGTTACATCTGAGTATCAAGACTTCATATAGCTTTTGTTCATCAGAAATGCAGACATTATAAGCATGATGAAGACTTGGCTGCTGGATGCAAAAACGGACTGCTGAGAGATCTGTAGTATACAACTGCAGTGCCACAGGAAAACCCTTTCTAACCCTTGAAACCCTTGTAGGGCCTTTTGTGAAAACATCACAACAATACAAAGGGAATTCAATTTATTTTAGAAAAGGGCTTGAGTGCAAAACAAAATAGACAATTATAGCATTTTGTAGGCCTGCAGTGTCCCCACACTGCATTCAGTTCAGTGGTTTTATCTCTAAATGAATACAGAAGAATTAGGAATGAAGAACAGAAAATAACAGTAGAAACAATCAAATGTTTAGCATAACTTCCATATGAGACTAAGTTAAGACAACTTCATTGGGGATAGAAGTTCATAATATCATGAGTGATGTAGATAAGGAAAATGGGAAATAACGAGTATGTCTCACAGTAAAAAGAGGAATCTGGTGAAATTAGATTTTAAAATAAGTAAGTTCTCCAATTGCGTGACTTCAGCTGTGGAACTGAAGATGTTGTCTAATCCAAAAAAGGACTGGAATAATCTATAGAAAATAAGCAATCTTCTTAATATTACAATGCTGATCCAATGTGTAACGTAGGAAGTCTTTCTGTTCCTGAGCTAGATAAGGTTTGTTCAACTTGCTTTTTTTTTGACCTCGTATGTATTTCTGAGGTTGAGAGAAGACTGGCAACATGGAAAGTGTAGTTGCTGAAGGAACCATACTGACAACTTTAACAAACAGGAGATATTGCACAAATTCAATTTGAGAAAATTAAGAGACCCTCTGCAATCTTTCTCCCCAGCCCAATAAAAATTTATGAATACATTCCAAGTCCTAAACTTCAAAATAGCAGTACTGCCTATTTCCAGATATTTTCAGCTATATCTATAGCTGGTTTAAAGTTACTTCTGGTTGCAAGGCCTGCTACAGTGCTTTAGCAGTGGTGTGAGAGAGCCTGCAGATTAAGTAGGATCTCAAGGAAGCTGTGGGGAGAGGAACTTCCTTAATGTTCAGTGGTGAGAATTTTGATAACATTGCTTCTACTTAATCCTAAAAATGGAAAGTTTTTTGTACAGCGTTGAGAAGAAATGTTGATTTAGAGAAATCAAGGAATTAGAATCTTTTAAAAAAATTGTTTTTATTTCCTACTGGAAAACATGGGAACCATTAAAAATATCACTCTCAATGCCAAAATATTTCTATTTCCCATGAATACAAGCATTTTTCTTCAGGCCTAATTAGGATCAGAAAACTCAGGATCTATGACTTCAGTGATTGGTTCATGAGAAGATATTAAAAATCACTGAAAATACCACTGAATTCATTGCCTGATCTGCCAGTAGGCAGTATCTTACTAGAAGCATTATTTCATTTTGTGAATTGTGTACTCCTAGTTGTATTTTCAGTAACTGTGTAAAGTCATAGAAAAAAGGAAAATAACTTGGCACTGCAGGTCATATTCTGCATGAATGAGCCTTTAACAGTGGAAGTTTTGGTAATTTACATTTACAGCAACTCAGTCTGAATTTCAGGAAGATGCTTGTTAAAATTTAACGATGGCACAGTCTGGATGGCCTAGCTACTGCTCTAGAAATCACTGGATGCAGAACTATTATCACAGTCACTACTACTGATAAATAGAGCTCCTCTGGCTCTCTTTCAGCACATCCTTCCTTTACACTGAAAGCATGCAACTTCTCTATCTTGAAAGAAGCAAGAGTCATAGGAAAATACTCTCTGAACCTTAGAAACTGTCCCTTATCAATCTTTCTCAACATTCCAATTTTTCTGCTGTAATTGAGATAAAATTTTCTTCTTGTTTATAGCTGGGTCTTGAAACAGTTCCATTGATTTCCTGTCTTTCACATTTGCTCTTAAACACAAAAAGCTCACGTCTGAGACCCTGTGATCATGATTTGGAAATAATTAGATCTGTAGCTAATCCTTTCTATGGATCTCTTTTGCAGCCGATGACCTTGATTCCTCTGATTATCTGGGTAATAATAAATTTGTATATTAAATTTGTATCTGCTTGGACTGGTAAGAAATTTTCCCTTGTTTCATGAGAGCGCAGTACTGCAAACTGCTGAGCATTCTTGATGTAAGTAATGGAGGATGCTCAGCATTTTCTACAGGACAGTTGGAATATTTGAGAACTTTATGCATTTTGAGCTCTTTGTAATCTTAATGAGGTGTTTGCTTAAAAAAAGCCAATGCACAAAACTTACCTGTCTTTCGTGAAATTTCAGCAATAAAGTAGTTATTGGAAAATAGCCTAAATCACTGAGGAGTGATCTATCTAGGTTCCATTCCACTGCATCCAACAGATCAGTGAAATAGCAAAGTATTTAAGTGAAACAGAAGTGATATCACTATAAAATTTACCTTAATTACTTTGCCTTAACTTTGAATTTACTTATTTTGAATGACCATTGCACACATTCATCTTCTTGCTCGGTTGTGGATTTTCAGCTCACATCTATGCAAAGAATAATACAATGTAGAAAAGCAGCGGAACTCAGGTTAAAGAAGCAGTATCACTGCTCTTTTATTCTTTTTTCTTTAACATCAAAGAGAAGGAAAAGCACAATCTTATATTTGGGGTTACAAAGTGAGTGAACTAACATACCTGATATGACCCAGCCAATATTTTAGGTTGACCTGACCCTCCCTCTCTTCAGCTACAGACCCTTTCTTAAGTATTGAGGGGCACGATAGCAACACTGCTTTTTAAAGTATTCATGTTGAATTATTCATTACATTTTAATGGAGAATAATCATATGCAACAGGTGTTTTTCCTCTGGCTTGTTGTATTGCAGTATAACTAGCCTCCAGTTATTAGCCTTGGGGAAAGAAGCAGTAGAACAAATCAGCCTTATTTTAAAATAATTACTGCAATCCTACACTGCCTGTCAGCCATTATTTTCCTGTTTTATATCAATGTACAGTACATGTAGAAATAGCGCTCTGAAACTGGGAGAAAAACTACAACTTATGAAATTAAATTTGAGAAAATAACGTGTGGATTTAGTAAATATGACTCTGGTTGAAGTGGAGGTCCCTTCTGTGAGTAGTATTAAAATCCTTTTGAGCAGGGAAATAATGAATAAGTGGCGTGATGATAAAGGCATAAGGATTATTAAAATTTTGCTCCAAATAATTTCTACAATATAAGGATATATTTGGTGGCTTCATTCTGTGGCTTTCACATCACAGCACTTAACCAAGATTAATTTAAACAGATTAAGTTATTTTTCAATAGGAACTGAAGTTATCCTTTATCCAGTCTGATTCTTTCACATTTCTAAAATACAACAGCATTAACGGGACATTAGTGTGATACTTAAATGATAATTGCTTCCTGTGTAAGACTAACTGATGCAGTACCATTCCTTCTGCTAGTTCCTGGCTATGGGGAGATCCAGCTAATTCCCCCACCGCACACACATGCACTTATGACAAATCTGCAGGTCAACTGACAGCATAGGAAAGAATTTGGGCCTCTGTAAAACTTGTAGAAAATTCATATATAGGCCCTCCACTGGATACATCCTTTTGGAGCAAGGCTCAGTGATCAAAGCTGTGTCTGTACATGGTCAGTGCTTGAGCTGACAGTTCCAGGTAGATCCCTTCTCCTGCACACTGCTCAGGCTCCAGCATGAAATAGTCTCTGTCTGATGCTGCTAAGGCAGATGCTGCCTGCCTCCATTGTTTTTAGAGCACACATAGATGCTGGGTGGGTGTAGTTCTGAGGTACCTAGCCCTGGACCTTCTGAAGGGAAGCCACCTGTACTCAGAAGCAGCCACCCATGGCTCCCTTCGAGTAACACAATGCAGCTTTATGCCTTGCTTTAGAGAGTTAAGAAGCATGTTCTTTTCAGAGGTGACAAATTACTCAGAGAAAGCTTTGGACACACGCTACCGAAAAGTCGCTGTTCTGGTATTTTTTTCAGTCTCTCCCAGACTAGCGTATTAGCAGGCGTGACAGCAAGGGACTGATCAGCTGCAATACGCTGCAGCAAGATGCTGCTCAAGCATGCAGTACTCCTTGAGCTGGTGCGCTGTGAGGTAGGATTGCTCCCTGTGGTGAAAGTGGACTCAGAATATGAAAAATTTATTCCACTACTCTCAGCTCTACCCAGTGGAAAGTAAAGACAAATGAAAAAATAGTTTAAGAATACATCTGAAGTTATTAGACTTAGGTGAATATATAGACTGTTAAGAGGACTTTGCTAACCATAAAAATTATATAAATGGTTTTGTAATAGTTTAGTCTCATAACCCCAAAGCTGATAATCTTTTAATAAGCTGTATCTCTGCAGTGTTAGAAATGCAAGGACAATTTACTTGTGCTACTGCATGAGGCTGGGAAAGTTTTCTTTCTACTTTAATGATTGAAGACGCTCTCATAGCACAGACATGGACATAAATTGTTTATAATTTTCACATTGCCCCCTCACAGAAACTAAGCTTCAGAGCACACCCAAAAATCTTCACTGCCATCCAAGAGACGTGAATAGCGTTAAAAGTAAGAGAAGATTTGTTGGAAAATGGCTTTAAAGAAATGTGAGTTTGAACTGTAAACATTTGAGTGGAACAGTACCCTTTTCATAATCAGCTCTTTTCATAATCTGCAGTGTTTTCAGTATTGTTTCAAAACATAAGGACTGGATGATATATCAGCATGTGGACAAATGACAACTAATATACCATACTTGTCCCACTTGTTTGTAATTTATGCATTTGGCTATTTTGGTACAGTCTGCATGTCAACTTTATTAAGGAATAAAAGTATTCCAGTTAGCTTTCTACAGACCTACAGGGAATTAAGGGGAAATAATGCAGTCTTTGCATTAATTCAGAAATAATAGTAATAAAAATTATTTAAAATATTAAAGTTGGTGAGTAATCAAATTTTATTATTTTGTACGTTTATTCTTCAAATTATTCGCCAGTCTTGTTTTAGTGAAATAGTGAAAGTAGAAAATAGACTTCACAGCTCAATTAAAGATAAAATAGAAGACACTTTTAAAGATTTTCCTTTCTATCCTATTTCTATTGCTAAATCTGTCCTTGATTTCAGAGGGAGGCAGAAAGTCAAGGCATTTCAAACTGTAATAAAAAGGCACTTCCAACACATGCATTCCTACTTATCTCTCTTAGATACATGCAAGCATTTATTTCCCTTTCCTTCAGCCAGTAAGGAGACACACTCTGGGCCTGATTCATATTTTTCTGTAGATTTAAATCCAAGATGAACTGGTGTGCCCATCAGTGAATTTACTTTGAATTATCAGAACTGTCAGAGAAATCAGAATCCAACCCTACAATTCTAATAAGAGGTGGGACAGCTAAATGGGGCTAGGCAAAGAAGTTGGATCTGCTGGCCCTTTTCTTCCTATTTGCTTCCTTTGGAATCTTCCTTCTGGAAGCTAGCACTACCAGAATTGGGAGTCCAGCATTTACTTCAACATGAAGATTCAGAGGAAGAAAGCGACTATTTTTCACCAAAATTAACACAGGAGAGGATTAGATCTTGATGCCTAGTTTAACATGAATTGCATTAATGTGGGCTGAAGCACCCATTTTTTTCCTGTCAAGTAAGGTCTGGAGCAATGTAATTTCGGAATTACAAAAGAGATTTGATTTGCTAATGCTTTTTATTGTTCTAATGGTAAAAGATTAAAAGTTACTTAGATGAAATATCAGCCTAAGTGAAGTTCGTTACTGTAAATCTTCCAGTTGTAGGTCAGGATTTGATAGATCTATCCTGCACTTTCATTACATACTTTGAAAGACCTCCATCTGTTCCAGAATTCTTTGTTTAATAATGTGTAAGTGTGCAGACTGACTACAGGAGGTCTCTGCTTCTTTGAAGAGATGATCCTCAATTTATACTTCTTTATATCTGTTAGAAACAATGTAATTGAGTTGCTTTTGGACATCTGGACCTTTGCGGGATACTTAAAAATGCTCAGCAGGTATAGATATTTAAAGGCTTAGTAGTAGGTATCTATGTGCAACCTCAGTTATATAAACTTTTTAAAAGACGTTTTCAGTGTTTAAAATTGTCAATTTTCAAAATTGAATTTAGGCTCCCAAAGTAATTTTTGTTCAGAAGTTTTTCACTGTAGCCATTTTTTCCATGCTTTGGATCTATTACGTCTATCAATTACTAACTAATGAATATTTTGATGTAAAAATTCTTCTAAACTTGGAATCTTTACCCTGTGATACTGCCTAACAAACACTGGTTCTTATCTTCTCTCTGCTTTTATTCTTGTCTTCTACAAGGTGCATCTGTGGAAGGAACAAGCACACAAAATACTCAACTCTTCTGCCAGTATCTAACTGTGGCCAGTGGCTGTATTGTTCTAGCAGTAATAATTAAGCATGAGGGTCCAGAATAAATGGACATGCTATCTTCTGCTTTTATTTCAGCTTTTTTTTTTTTTTTTTTTTTTTTTAGATGTACTTGAAGCAGCCAATGGCAAAGGATGTCAACTGTGTGTCTCATTAGAGAGAAGGGTGCTTGGGAGGGTGTCTGTCATCAATTGCAGTAATTAGCAGAACACTGTGAGCTATCAGCAACCTGGGAAGCTTGATTGCATCAAGGAAAGGACAGCTAAAGAATTTGCAAGTCTTTTTAAATTAAAATGCCTATGACTAACCAAAGAACTTTACATACAGTCCTGTGTTCTGTGTATTTGGTCAGGCCTAATGTCCTCCCAAATTCTACTTTAATAAAGTAAATAAAGTTGATTTGATAAGGAGTATCATTATAAGAGATAAATCAAATGGATCACTGAAAAATTAATTTACACATATCTAAACTAAGCTTTGATTTGATCATGCTCAGCATTTCTGGTTTGACATGATCATAGGGTTTGATTTGCCAGCTCTTTATCCCTGATTTATGCTAAAGAAGGAAATGTGCCATTGGTTCCAGACCTTCTGTTTTAACTTAATGCTAAATTAACGTTAAATTATGGGTTGGATTTCATTACATTTCTGATTCTCAAAATTAAAAGTGTGCTTGAGAAGGAGAGACAGAGGTAGGAGAGAGAGAAAGACTCTTCAAGAGGGAGACTGAGTATTGAACGTATTGCCCAATGTTTCCAGAAGGAAGTGTTTCTAATGCTGAGAAGCAATACATTACACTGCTGTCCTCACTTCTCTTTTTTAACTTGTGAATGTTTGCCAGAGATTACTATCATGCTTTTTCTCATCAGAGCTGGAGTTCTAGTTTATCAGCATCAGCATAAGGACTAACACAAAGGAAAATTTGCTGCAATCTGGCCAGACTGTGAGCTCTGTTCTGTCAGCAAACTTACTAGAATGAAACCTATGTCTCTAGATAAAAATGTTTTGTAGAAATTACTGGAAATAAAGGGGCAGATTTTACAGGTATTTAACCCTAAATAGTTGAGTGTGGTTTCTGTTATTACATTTTTTGAAAGCATCAGTATTGCTGGCACTGCTGCTTTATTGGTAAGTAGACATACAGGCAATTCGAGAATTCATAGTGATTTTTCTTTCTTGTGTTATTGAATGCCTGATACTGCAAAGCATATGGAATTGCTGTTGAAGGGACTCACAGGACAGGGAGATGCTACACTTCTCAGCAGTCTCCAGATCTTTTCCTGAAGAGCAAGGAGAACTCTATTGGGATTTATTGCAGTCTCCTTGTTCCATTTTTCAATTGTTCTAATCATCAGAGAATTAATAATAAATATTAGAGATTTTCTAATTATAAATGGTTGTAGCAAATATGAGCATGCATGGCCACCTTTTTTAGAAATTTAGTTCATTTAACAATGATTGAAAGAATGCAGAATATTGTGCTGTTTTCCCCACTCCGCCCTTGGCAGTTACTCTGCATCAGTGAACTTGGGCTATCCCTTCACTACTTTGTTGTATTTGAGCTTTAAAAACTCTCAGACTATTTGCAGTCTTTTATATGTTTAGTGTATTCATGAACATAGAAATTCAAAGTTCATGGCTCAGAATAGAGAACAAAAGGGAGGCAGCAAGATGAGGGGCTGAAAATACCAATGAGCTGACATTCAGCATTGTATTGCTGGCAGCACAGAGCAGCACGGACACTTTGGCAGTCCAACACTGAGTAAGCACAATGGACTGCCATCACAGAAGGAGTTTGTAGTGCTCTTCTAGAGATTCCAACTCTCACTTTGTAGCTCTGATAGCAGTGGCATTCCCATTTACGTAACTTAGCCTTGCAGAATAAAGCTAAATGAGTCATTTTGGACTATAATTCCCATAACTCCATAAGTACTGTAAATACAAGCAGTCTCTCAGACTTCTGGAACAAAATCTTTCCCAAAGCCATGAATCTTTGCTGTATGTAACGGAACTACAGAATGGCTGAGGCTGCAGGGGACCTCTGAGTCCATCTGGTCCAATCTCTGCTCAAGTAGGAACAGCCACAGCAGGGTGCCCAGGACCGTGACCAGGCAGCTTTCAAATATCTCCAGTGAAGGAAACTCCACAGCCTCTCTGGGAAGCTTGTGCCAGTGCTCCATCACCTGTGCAATAATGAAGTGCTTCCTGATGTTTAGATGTGACCTCCTGCACCCCAGTTAGTGCCCATTGCCTCTTGTCCTGGCACTGGCTACCACTGAGAAGAACCTGTCCCCTTCCTCTCTGCAGAGTCCCTTCAGGTATTTATAGACACTGATAAGTTCCTTCTTGAGCATTCTCTTCTCCAGGATGAACAGTACCAGCTCTCTCAGCCTTCCCTCACAGGAGAAGCGCTTCAGTCCCATGGACATCCTGGTGTCCTTCCATAGGACTCTGTCCAGTATGTCTAGGTCTCTCTTGTACTAAAGGGCTAAAAACTGATACATTCCAGGAGTGGCCTCACCAAAGCTGAGTAGAGAAGATGGATCACTTTTCTTGACCTGCTAGCAATACTCTGCCCAATCCCCAGCCAAGAATACCAATAGCCTTCTTAGTGGTAAGGACACATTGCTGACTTATGTTCAACTTGGCATCCCTTGCGACACCTAGGTCATTTTCTGCAGAGCTGCTTTCCAGCTGGGTTCCCAATAGCACGTGTTGGTGCCTGGGGCTGTTCCTCCCCAGATGTAGTCTCCCTTTGTTGAACTTTATGGAATACTTCTTGGCCCACCTCTCCGGCCTGTCAAGGTTCCTCTGGATGCCTGTGTGACCCTCTGATGAGTCAGCCACTACCCCCAGTTTTGCATTGTCTGCAGATTTATTGAGGGTGCATTCTACCTCATTATCCAATTGATGTTAAACAAGACTGAACCCAATTTTGACCCCCTGGGCGACTATGGAAAACTTTACCTGTGTCTCTGGATTGTTCATTTATATCAGCAAGGATTTTACCTAACATTTTTTTCCTCAACCTTTACATTTGGGGTCCTCACTACAGTAAAAACATTGAGGCTCTGGAGTGTGTCCAGAGAAGGGCAATGAAATGGTGAGGGGTCTGGAGCACAAGTCTTATGAGAAGCGGCTGAGGGAGCTGGGATTGTTTAGTCTGGAGAAGAGGAGGCTCAGGGGAGACCTCATTGCACTCTACAACTTTCTGAAGGGAGGTTGTGATGAGGAGGGGTTTGGCCTCTTCTCCCAAACAAACAGGACTGAGGAAATGGCCGCAAGTTGTACCGGAGGAGGTTTAGATTAGACATAAGGAAAAACTTTTTCTCTCCAAGAGTGGTCAGGCAGTGGAATGGCCTGCCCAGGGAGGTGGTGGAGTCGCCGTCCCTGGCAGTGTTCAAGAGGCGTCTGGATGAGGAGCTACGAGATATGGTTTAGTAGCTTGTAGTAGTAATGGTAATGGGAGGACAGTTGGACTAGATGATCTTGTAGGTCCTTTCCAACCTTGTGATTCTATGATTCTTTGATTTGGTTAGTGGAACTAAGTAAATATTTCACAGGATGGTGATAGCAAAACTGAGTGGCAAATAAACACCTTTACTGATCTTGGACTTGCTGCCTGGGCAACACAGTAAAGACAGACTGGAAAACTGTGAATGGATGACCGGTCTCTGTTCTTTGTGGAGCACAATGTTGGACTCCAGTCCGAGGCCTGAAGTGGAGGTAAAGCAGTGTCCATTGGTAGGCTGCAAGAGTTTTGACCAGGTAGAAGTTGATGAAATGGTCCCAAACAGCAGTCATCTCCAGGGGACCTCATGGGCTAAGGTCACTGCTGACTTTCTGCAGGAGAGAGATCAAGGGCCTTCTGGCAGGAGTGCTTTCCCTTGTCTGGTGACTCAAACAATCACTGTGTACAGCTGCTGTGATGAAAAATTACACACTTACCTTTGAAGGGTTGTAACTGAGCAATTTTAGTGATCTGAAGTTTTTTTGTTTAGAAATAAAAGGCAAACCATATATGTTTAGAACTAGAGTTCTTTTTCTCCTGCCACTGAGAGGACGCAAACATGAATTCAAATAATTTTTTCTTACTGTTACTTATTTTTTCTTGTTTTAAAAGTATCTTTAAAATGCTCAGTGTTCACTGGATATTTTCTTTGGATCAAAGATTTTTCCGAAGGAGAAAATCAAATACTAAAATGCTGCTAAATTATCAAAAATTGTTAGTTTTATAAGAAAAGCTTTTCTCTCTCTTTTGAAAGTTTCTGATTTATTACCAGCTCCTTTCTGTATCAGTTCTTTGCTACTACAGGAACTGTTCTGAATAACCAAAACTTAGAAAAAGAAAAAAGATACTTATAGAATGAGACTCCCTGAGAATAAGATTCAGAATAAGATGATGCAAAAATAACGAAGAAAATACAGTCTTCTACGAGGTCTATTGTTTAATTTGAAATTTACTTTGTTCTCTAGGGCTATGACCAAATAAGACTTCTGTTGATAAATTGAGGTGTTTTGTCCACGATTTGAATGTAGTATGTTAGACTCACAAGTGTATGTGAAGGATTGAATGCTCACTTACGTAATTAATGCCTCCCAGACAGTAATAATGTTCACTGAGCGCTATGCGTAGGTGATGCCGTATTCTGGTAAATTGCATTTTTTTTCTTGCATATGACTCGTATATGACATTTTTAACTATTTGCTGGCATTGCTTTTTAAGGGGATTCACAGGACTTAGAATGAGGTAAAAATATGCTTTGGGTAAGTATATGTAGCAATCAAATTCACTGATTCACTCTCTAGGTTGCAGTGAACTGTGAAAACTTCAGCTTAGCTGGAAAATTCTGTTTACCAGCTTACTAATTAGGCTTTGCCTGCAAAAGGCAGGTTTACTTGAGCTTTGTCCAAAGGTGAGAATTTGGCTTTAAATATACTTCATTTTGTTAATAAGAACCTCTGTTGAATAATTCTGATTCCGGTTTTACAGCTGTGTGAATGTTTCTGTTATTTCTCAGTTGAATAGCTTTTCTAAAACTGTGCCATTTCCTGGTCATTTTGAACTTATATGATTTCATTTTGTGAGGATGAGATTTTGTAGAACTGTGCTTCGAAAACATGCTGTAAATCTGCCATGTAGTTCATGTAACTGCCCCTTCAGTGGAGGGTGCTGGTTTGTCTTATACACAAATTGATTTACCTACAGTCAGATGCTAAGAATGGCAGTCGCTCTTCCTTTGTGTCTCTGTGCTGCATATTTCCACTCTGTCTCTTGCATAAAATCTAGGCTGATGAGTGATTTGATTCAGTTTGCTGATCTGACTGAAAACTTTTTTTGTCTTGCTTCAGACTGACTGAGTAGACAGAATGTAAGCAAAATGCAGAAGACTACAGTCTCATCAGTTTAAGTGTGATACAAAATAGCAGTTCAGTGCCTGTTCTTTATTGATATTAGCTACATCCCCATGTGGGCCAAAATCTTCATTCAGCTTGAACCAGCTGCATTACCTCTGCCCAGAGCAGCAAGATTTGAGCTCAATTGAGTTTGAACTCTTAATCTTCCCTACACCTTCTGGACTTGTCTCTCTTGACAAGCCAGCATGGGGGTGACAAAGGGAGTCTGGGCTCAAGCTAAGCTAATTGACAATAGTGTTACACTCATCTGAGTACCAGAAATTACAGAGAATTTAGTTAAGGCCAGGATTGCAAATCTGTAGCATCACATGAGAAGTGGAGTGGGCTTGTAATGCAGGTTCCAAGCTCAAGGTATTTGCTACATGTATACCAACTGCATACAAAGTGTACTGGTTTTGTACAGAGACTTTTAAAGGGTAAAGAAAATACGTCCTGCAGACCTGAAGTAGTATGTACAGTCTTTCAAGCATCTTTATTGAAACTAAGGAATTTTATCCTACGTAAATAGATTGCATTTAAATATATCCTATGCATTCTCCGCTGTAAATTTATGTATAATTTGGAATGTGCATGCAATGATGGCCTACTTTATGTGGGGGACATTAGAATTTAATAAGAGGTATAATAGAAGCTTTATGTTTATGCAGAGGAGAGAATAAGAATTTATATTAAATTAAGTAGCTGGAAATATGTGCAATTTTTACCATCAGTAGAAAAATACTTGGTGTAAATCAGTGGAGGTAGTTGGGTAGTTGGTTACCAGGGTCATTTGCTTGAGTATTACCACATGGAGAGTTCACTATAAATAAAATAGAGCAAATATATTTAATATATACATATTTAAAAGAAAGCAAATAACTGTGCAGTTGCTTCCTTACCATTCATAGCATGGGGTGCATCTTAGCAATAGTAAATGCTGTGCTGGGGAGCAGATGCTTTAAAAGCTTTCTTAGTCTTCTGGAAGCATCTTGGATAAAGAGAGTAAAGGAAATCCCTAGAGAATAATAGACTATCAATCATATATATATATATAAGAACATCCTATTGACTGACTAATTGGAAGGATACTGAAAAATTCTCAAGGGAAATGATCTAGAGTTCTATGCCTTTTACAGTCAATACTTAGTCAGAGGAAATATATTTTTTTAATGTCAAAGAAATCCATTTAAATTGAAAATACTATGTATCAAACTTCCTAATCTGACAGTAGGTTCAAAACATACTGGTGACAGTGAAGCATTTGGTAGAGGAAAAAAAATCCTGTATTGAAGATGTGGCTATAAGTTCAAAGCTGTGTAGTCTGAAACTTGTGAGAATTTATTTCAGTAGGAAATGAATCAAATGCAATATTTGACAATAAAATGATTGCCCTAGAAGAAAGAAAATGAATACTCTGTCCAAAAGGATTGGTCTCTCTTCTGCATTTCATTTTCATGCCATTTTCTAATACAACAAAAAGTACTGCATTGTGAGGCTGCAAATGCAATTAGAGCAATGCCTCTAATGAAGATTCTGTAAGCAGAAGCTGAGAGAGTTTCCCAATTCACAACAGAAAACATGGGAAAACTCATGAGCCTTTCAGGGAAGGGGTAGGGAACATGGAGAAGAGCAGGTCGTGCTCCAGCATTTTACATTTCTGGAGGATTCCAGCATCAGCCTTTTTTTCTTTTCTTTTCTTTTCTTTTCTTTTCTTTTCTTTTCTTTTCTTTTCTTTTCTTTTCTTTTCTTTTCTTTTCTTTTCTTTTCTTTTCTTTTCT
>JACDJE010000299.1:1002384-1020305 GCA_016647715.1 Pavo muticus
CCCTTCCCTTCCCTTCCCTTCCCTTCCCTTCCCTTCCCTTCCTCCTTTCCTTTCCTCTCCTTTCTCCTCTCCTCTCCTTTCTCCTCTCCTCTCCTCTCCTCTCCTCTCCTCTCCTCTCCTCTCCTCTCCTCTCCTCTCCTCTTCTGTTTTTCCTTCCTTTTCCTTCCCTTTCCTGATATCTTGGCTATTCATCTCCCCTTTCTGTCAATTTTTTTCCCCTCCTCTGGAGCCAACTTCAAGGAAATTTCAAGACCATCTTCAAGAATTTACTGTGTCAACTTCCAGCTATTTAGAGCTATCCTACAAAAAGTACTAGCCTTTGTTATAAAAAGTTTTTGTGAATATATTTCCAGGAAAAAAGGCCTTTTAGTTGTTACTAAATAAAATGTGATAAAGATGAACTAAATACGTGTTAATTTCAGACGTATTTGTAACACAAGTTACAAGTTTGTTTTCACTATCTTTACAGTGAAAATATCTCAAACATATTATGAACTGATGATCCAGAGAATCAAAGGTCAGTTTATAAATTAAGTAACCCGTACTTCCTGCTAGCAATAAATATAAAAGAATATTCAGTTCAGCAACACATTAGACATATCACCTATCCTTTGCATTCTTCCCAGAGAGCATATATACACTATGAAAGATTTACACAGATTGGTTTCACACAATATCGTGTTTTTCTTGATGTTATGTTTTTGATAGCTTTTATATATAGCTTTGCATGGCTTATAAATTTGTTTCATCTGAAGCTCTGCTACAGCTCTGCCTATTACATAAATATGGTATTAGCATGGCTCTCTTCAAACTCAGTGCACTTATTCTCTAAGTTTTTCTATGATTGAGCAGCATTCTGCAATAAGTTTCTGTGTTATTTCAATTCATTCTAACATTTCTTTCCCCTTGACAGCTCTTTCTTGCAAACACAAGTGATTTGCATGGTGAAGAATGGGCAGAGAAAATGCAAAACAAGCTGTCCTGCCCCTGTGAGGCTGCTAGCTTTCTAGCTCCACACTCCCATCCAGTATCCAGTGTGTGATCACTAACAGGGGTCAACAGGCACATGGCAGTGATAGACAAAGAAGTCTGACGTAAAGTTTGTGGTCAAAGTTTTTTTTTCCAGTGATGGTAAACCAGCTTTTTTAGAGGCAACATTATTTTTTTTCCAGAGTTCATCTGTTCTGTTAAACTGGAGCATTCTGGATTGTGTTTGAGAGTGTCAGGGCCCCCAGTAACCTACACTGTCAAGTGCTGATGTGTGCTGGTGTGCGCCCTGGGCTCTCTTTGTAAGGCCACCTGTGCCCATAGAAGTGCTGCACATCACACACAGATGTATCCCAGTGTTCCCTACAAACAGGGGAACATGTCAGTAGGTGCAGCTTGCTGGCAAGCTGCCAAGACTTAATGGCTCCTCAGACCGCACAGACCCCTCACACACACATACACCTTTCTCAGGTACCATCGTAAAAGGGCACTCAGTTCCCCTGTTTGGCACCACAGCAGCTGCGAAGCACTGAGGAGCAACCTGAGCTCAGAAAAGACTCAGACACTCATCAGAATTAACAGCGATGAGCAAAGATTCATCACTCTTCTGGCGAGGAGGCTGTCTGACAGAAGTGTGTTCCGAACATGACAGAGCTGCCCTAGGCTGCTTTGTGAGTACAAAGCAAGGAAGTGTTATGCTTTAAAGTTCAAAGAAGGTATATCCACATCTATGACATTAACCTTTGCAGACAGAAAGTCTCCAAAATCCAGTAAACTCATCTGTGGCTGGTGTCTCCTCCCCTCCCTAAGGAGCTGAAAACCAAACGTATGCACTAGACAATTTGAAAGGGGTTGAACTGCAGTATGTCTATACAGATATTAAGGTTTTAGGGAGATGGAACAAGGGTTGTTTAGGTGAAGGGACACTTCTCTGCTTAGATTTAGGTCATCTGATAATGATGGGCAAGTTTTAGCTGTACAAAGACAAAGACAGGGTGTAGCATTCCTGAGGAGGAAGTGAACCTTTCAGAAGCAACTCACTCCTTCCATATCAATATGCTTGTCCCTGCTCCTAGACAAAGATGAATTCTGAACTGTTCATGGATACAGTGATTCTCTTTTCTGGGAGAAGCTGTTGTAGGTGTTGCAGGTTGGCTGGCAGCTCCATCTGGTAGTGAGCTGCACCATGGTTAGGTCTGCGGTAACAGGTGTTTTGTTCCTGAAGGACAGAGACCTTCCAGGCCCACAGTTAATTTGTGCAAAAAACCCTTCTACGCTAGCTTGGATTAGCTGCCGTGGTAGTATTCTCAATTTGTTCTACACAATGGCTGAATGCAAACACACCATTCAGATTGGTAAACAATTCCTTGGCAGGACTGTTATGATTACACAGCATGATCTGGTTATGATCAGGCACTCCCCACCCTAGCCAGGCATCGTCTCAGGTGCCTCTTTCTTCTGGCCCCTGCTTGAGTCATGGGCTTGTTGAGGCACAAGTCCCTTCCCCTGGGAAGTTTCTGCACATGGCTCTGGTCATGGCTACTTCCTCTCCTCAGCAATAGCTCACTAGCGAAACAGAGGATGGCTCTGCACAATATGAAACACACTACGAAGAAGAAGAAGGGATTCCTGATCACTCACTGGGAGAGTAGGAAAAGTTGGTGACTGACTTCTTCCAGTGGAAGTGATTGTAGCCAAAGAGTCAATAGCAGGGTTATGTGCCAGGTTCATTATAGAGACCATGTCCCATCCTTTTTTCTCCCAGTTCTCCATACCATCAGGTTCCTAGTGAAGCACTTCATTAGAATGACTCACAAATGTGGATTTGTTGATAATAAGGAAGTTTGGGAAGGGAATGTTGCTCGTAACTCCCTGTGTGGTCATTGTCAGACTAGTTAGGACCAGATGATCCATGGCCCAAGGACTGTATCATGCAGGGTGGATGGGTAACTTGCCATCTACAGAGCAAAATATATTTAACACTAGATTAGCACTGTGTATACATGTATATCATCCTTGTGTAGGTGTCTTGCCATGGCAAGTTGGTAGTGATGTCTGGTTGATCTTAGCTTCTCTTCTGCATGCCTGGCACTCTATAAAAGGGAGTGTTTTGGACTACGCTTGAAGCCTGGACTATACCTGGCAGGTCTGGGCATGGGGCTGGAGCTGGACATGATATACACACTTGGAAGCAGTTAACAGAGACAGAATAGGCACAGCCAGAGCAGACTGTTTAATTCAAAGCTCTGTATCTATAATTTGTCTAATTTTAGAGTATATTAAATTGAAATTAAACTTCTAATATATTATTGCAGGAGCATATTCTGTTTCCTTTATGTCCCATTATAGCTGCGTAATTAATATATTCAAAAGTATACATTATGGTGCCACAATAATGAACAGAGCTAAATGAATATAAATATCTGCAGTAAAATAAGTGAAGTCCTGCAGTGCAGTGGTAATGTTAGTCATTTTTGTATGAATAAATGACGGTACAGTGTGAAATTTAATAACTCTGCTATGAACTAAAGTCTCCATCCTGAATGGAGTGTTTAGTCTTTGCAGGACTAGTCTGTACTAAATAATATTTATTGCTACCACTTTAATACTAAGTCAGAGAATAAACTCTTTTATACTTCTAGGTGATTCTTATCTCCACTTTCTTCAATTTTCATTCTTCTATGGAAATGAAAGATTGAGATTTAGTTCTGAAAGAATCAATTTTGGAGCTAAAAATCAACAGAGAAGCACTTTTGATCCATAAGTGCTCTAGTCTCTCACAACAAGTGATTCAGCACTTGTGGCCTAATGTTGAGAATCCTTTGATGCTGAATTTTATTGCTTGGATTCATTGATTTTTAAGGCCAGGGGAGAACAGTATCATTTGGCCTTGGGCCCTTCATAGCACACGTAACCTCAACTGAATTAAAATGTATTCTTTCAAGAATGATAAAATCTTGATCGCATAGAAAACTCCACTTGCTTTGGTAAAATACTCTGAAGATTAAATAGTATTTAAATATCTGCACCTTGTTTCTCTTCCCAATTATCTATTCTGATCATTTTCAGCACACTTAAGCTGGGCAGGTGGTTGAGTTTGTTTCAATAGATATAGGATAAACCATCCCAAACCACAGGAATGTGTCAGTAAGTCCTTGTAAAATCGAAAGGGAAGTAGATGTCCATTTAATATATTTTCTTTTTATTTTCAAAAATATTTAAAAAGTAAGGATATTTTGAATTAATTCATAATGTCATTTCTTTAAAAAAAATCTTTAACTGATTATATAAACTCTTTTAAGCTTTTTTCTTTTAAAACAGTTTTCAATTTCTAATTGAAAGTACAACCTGAAAAGAAAATGTTAAAACCTTTATTTAAAAAATGCCTCAATGAGAACATTAAACCAATTCTGTAAGACAATTAGCAAATGCTTTAATTAAATATTCTTATGTCTTAAAAATCTCCATATTCCTATTGATATTCTTTCTTTCTTTTCAGATATATCTGACACCTTGTACTGAAATTTGTAATTTTCTTGGTACTTTGACATCAAATGAAATGATTACTGAAATAAAAAAATCATCAACCAATAATCATCATTCAACTGAGTCCCTTATTATCCAAACCTTCTCCACTGCAAGTACAGAGAGCATAAAGAAGTCAATTCTTATCTATGTTTCTGAAGTACACTATAGAATTACACTAGAGACAGGATTTCCAAACTTCTGCACAAGCTTGCAATTCTTTTCCAAAGTTGTTCAGATTTAAAATGCAAATTCTGAGAAGGCATACATTTTCCAGTACTTTAATTACAAAAAATGAGTTCAGGAGTAGGAGCAATTTTACTGATTGATATTCATAAAATTGGAGAATCGTGTAGCATGGAAGAGATCTCCAGACCTTGTCTGGAACAACAGATAATTGAGGGCAGATTACCTTAAATCATTGCACTGGACTTATATTCAGATGCTATCTGCCATGAACTTCAAGACTTATTCTGAGTCACCTCTTGCAGGTAAGCAAGTGATAACTGAAAAAAAAAGCACAGGGCTGTTGATCTTTCGGATGTGATCTCCACATCTTCCTGTCAGATCCCCACTTCATGTTAAAATGGTGTAAAGTAACTTAAGTGCATTTCTAAATGTGCTCTTGAATGTTTTTTAGGCATGAAGGAATCCTGAGATGCATCAAAGGCAGCTTTGTGTCTCTTCTTGCTTTTCCTGCCACAGGGAGACTAAACCAGGAGTGTCATTCACTCCATCATTGGTGACTGGCTGTGAGATAGGTGGTTTTTCCACTTTTATGGAAGAATTCTAGGCTGTGTTGGGGCTTGCTTTGACCTCAGGTAGCTTGTGGAAGAAGAGGAGGCCAGTGGTTGCTGCCATCCAGGAGTGCCCAGAATGAGGCTGGGGAGTCTCCTTGAAAACCTTTGCATCCCCCTTAGTACAGGCTTAGTAAACTGCAGCATCCAACCTGGGAAATACTGCTGAGATGTAAGGTCAGGGATGGAGCCCTACTATCAGGCCACAGGAGCTTCAGAAAAAATTATTTGGACAGAAAAAAAACAAAGGCAATTAATGTAAATTGTCTACATCTCCTGAGAAATGCTTTCAAAAGCACTTATTAAGCATTTTATACTGCCTGAAGGTTTTAAGAGTTCTTAGCTAAAATCTTTAAGTAAGATAAAGTCACAAATTTCTACACCTTCATATGCACATTCTTCTAGGAATCTGGAGACAGAAAAGAATGTTTCTTACCATGTATCTTGCTGATTATTAGAAGGGGATGTTAAGTTCCTGGCTAACCACTGTCTTGACATTTAAAAGGACGTTGTCCTACTTAAGAGTTCAAATAAGGTTTTAGTCAAGTGTTTTGTTCGTTTTTGTTAGCATACTTCTGTGCTTCCGTCTTCAGCACATTGTACTTGAGCCAGTTTTTTTTTTCCTCTCTTTCAGACATTCAGTATTTCTATTTTTGAAAATAAAGTTGTGAAAACTGTGTCAATGTCAAATACTGGGTAAAAACTGACAGAGGTGATGATTTTGGAATGTGCTTTTACAGGCTTGTATTGTTTCTGAAAGTGATTAAAAACAAGAATAGAAATTCTTTTCCAGATATATTAATTCTTTAAGAAAGTAGGTTTTCTTTGTTCTGCATAGATCCTTGAAGGCCTTAAGCAATCCTGACACAAACCTAATTTTATTAGCATTTTAAAAGAAACACTTATGGAAAAAAAAATCACTTGAAAAGTTGTTTAGATAACTTTGGGACATAGCTTTATTCTACTTATCCATAGTATCATCTGACCATTTTAAATGAGAAGAGAATTTTACTGAAATTGAGTAAACGTCGTGATAGCAATAGTCAGGCGCCAGCAGATGGCTGATGATACCCTTAAAAAAGAAAAAGTGGAACATTAACTCATTATTTCTCTGCAATACATGGATCAGTTTAGGAACTTGTTAAGAGTCCTGGTCCTAAACTCTGGATTGGGCTGACAGAGGCTTTTAATCTATAATATGGCCACTGTTTTCATTTTCAGGAAAATGAATTTCCTTAGTATCACTTCTGTACATCCTGCTGACTCTGCCAACATACTCAAGGGAAAAGAGCACACAAGAGCAGTAAATAGTCACCATACCTTTCCTATATGTGGAGGGACTGAGGAAATGTTTAGGGATGAGTAGTACTTTGGGACCGCATTTATGTTATCTGGTCCATCGATTTATTTTAAAAATGTACCATATAAAAAAAGTACTGTTTTCAAAGTTTATTGAAAGTGACATCAACTCACTTAAAAACCTTAATTCTGGGGATAAGACATCTTGAACAGCAGAACCACCCCACTCTCACTTTAAAACCTCTATGCTTACAAATTCAGCTATTGGAAATATTCCTATAAATGAACACTTCGCTCTATCTTTGGGCAATTTTCAATATTACATGTCATGTATCAGAATTATTTATCTGTTTGGGTGCTGGGGAAGCCCTAGCTAGTTCTTGCTTCACTCCCTTCCCAGGCAGGCTGCACATCAATGTGGATTTACTTCTTCTGATGCTAGGCCTAGATCTAATTCTTCAGCCTTAAGAAGAAGGCATTGGAGGACTTTAATTAGAAAACAGGGAAGAGAGTTAAACAGTTCATGTTTCAAAGAAATAAACTGAAAATTGAATATCCATATCAAGGTAGCACTTTAGTCATGGCTTGAACACTTAAGGAGTCTGAATGAGAGAAAATTGAGTGAAAATGCTCAATTAGATTACAGCATTAAAATAAACAGATAGTCTGAACTGAATTAAACCAATGACATTTACATTAAAATGTAAAAGGCCATAAGAACAGTATATATGCTTCTGAAATGCGCTAATATCGTCATACTGAAAAAAAAAATCCTTCTGGAAGATTTAGTGAAAATCTACTTTTATAAGAAGAAATAATATGACTGTATTTTTTAAATTATCAGGAAGTAAGGGGAATCCTTACCTGGCACAGGACAACACGTAGCAATCATTTGACAGATTATATTTCAGTAAGATAATAAACTAATAATGATACTGACTTAAATTCTCTAGTTACAGCTGAATCTTGTAATTTTGGAAATGAAAACAACTGATACTGATTTCCTTGCTCAGTTACTTAGAAGAATATTACATTAAGCACACATTTCTCGAAAATTTACAAATACTGAAATAGAGCACCTTCTTTTCAGAATAAACCTTCTTCAGCTATTAAGAGCAAATGAAAGGGAATATAACAAGCATATGGTGAAAAAAGCAACAAACAAACATGCAAACAAAAGAAATCCAAACCCCTAAAACACAAAAAAGAACACTATGATAGAGTAAGCCTATATGCAAAGGAATCAATTTACAATAATCTCACAGATAATGAGATACATGCACTTATCAATTACTGCAAATTATTTTAAAGGATGATCATTACCAGCTTTTCTTCATTCAGACTGTTTAGTCAGGACTGTTAGAGAAATTAACAACACAGTCTATAGTTCACAGCTATCAAACTGAAATTAAGCCAGATACAGTAGGCACCTTCCTTAAGTAGAAAATAAAGCTTTGGGGATTTTACGGGCCTACTTGCACTTTTACTGTAGACTTAATATCCAAATGGAAACTAAAATCATTCTGCTACAAGCCACTGTATATTATTATCTACCTATCTAGTCAGCAAGTGCCTACCTGGATATTAAGTGCCTTACAGAAAATAAAAGCAGGGAAAATAATGATGGGCATTATTTCTTTTAATGTCATATCCTCCTTTGTATTATACTGTGAGAAACTGCGACTCCGCCACCACTGAACTGTATCTTAACTTTACAAATTTCACACTGAACTTGGCTCAAGAGAACTACTGATATAATTAAAGTTAACACATACCAGGATGTTCAGACTATCATCTTAAAGGGAAGAAATGATAGCAAGAGTACTTCATACTTTGCATACTTCAGTTGGTTCCCAGGCATTTTACAGATCTGAAATACATGAAACTTATCATTAACCTAAGAGAGATGATATTTTAATTTGTTTGTGGGTCTGAGTTATAAATCCGAACTATAAATATGAAGAGTTAATTACAGTAAAGGCAGAAGTACCTATAAATTTGGTGCCACAACATGTAACTTTAAGGCATGTGGTGATAAGAATGGGATTCAAAAACAGACTCAGTGTCCCCTTAGTAATGCAGGCAGAGTTGCTATTCATAAAACCATCTGGCAGACGGAGAGTGATGTAAAGATGCCTAAAGAACTCAGAGAAGACACTTCAGAAGACAGACAGGTGACTCTCCCTCTTAGATCAAAGATCTTCCGAAGTATAGTGGAAAGTCACCTAGGAACACAGAAAAAAAAAAAGTATATTTTCAGCGTTACCTTCAGCTTTTCTTTTCAAATGGAGAGTACTCAGACTTGCATCTTTTATTTCTAAGTAAATATCCAAATCACGAGGGAAGAGGCAAGACTGAAGAGTTTGCACTGGAGCTTTCCACTGCACCCATGTTACTGGGCATAAAGGAAGGAAAGGCTCACTTGGCTTCTAAGAGAGTAAAGAAGAGATGCACCGTATCCAGTAGTTAGGCAACTAGCTACAAAGGAGGATGCTGACATTCTGGTTTTCCTAACCATCCTACATTAGGTAATCATTAGATAAAACAAAAAATAACCAAAATCATGTATCTGTACAGCTGGAAGATTCCTTACTCCTAAAGCACTGCACTGGGGAATATGATACGGAGTGATCTTCCAGATATGTTTGTGTCCCATTTTGGATATATGCATAATTATTCTTTAAATTTAGCTCTAAGCAATTTGTTGATTCCACATAGCAGTGGAAACATAGCAGGTTTCTGTATCATGACCAGCAACTACAACTCTTGCAGAGCACTCCTGAAACACATTTTGAAAGCCTGAGGCAGATTTCAGCAACTCGTGTTATATACAAAGGTTTGGCAAATGGCTGAGAATCTGGTTGCTTCTCCTGAGGGAAAAAGGGATTTCTTTGACAGCCAATAGAATATTTGATTTTGTTCACTGTTTGCCCATAATGGGTTGCATATCCCAATCTAAGGTGGGGTAATCATGTAAGCATATGGGCAAGAGTTCCTTCTGTATCTATATTCTTGACATAGGTCTGGCTCAGCTCTGCTGGAGATTATTTGCCATGCACTGCTCGTCAGAGTGACAGAGCACCGGAACAGGCTGCCCAGAGAGGTGGTGGAGTCTCCTTCTCTAGAGATATTCAAGACCCACCAGGATGCCTACCTGTGCGACCTGCTGTAGGGAACCTGCTTTAGCGGGGGGGTTGAACTTGATGATCTCTAGAGGTCCCTTCCAACTCCTACAGTTCTGAGATTCTGTGATTAATGAATCATATACATATAAGATGAGAGAAATTTGGATCCCATTGGAGTTATTGGCAAATATCCCACTGACTTAACAGGAGATGTAGTTGAACCCAGTGCAGAGTAAGAATATGGATGGATTCTTGCGGGGTGTTTCTCAGCAAAAATGAACTGCCCTGGAGCTGACAGGCCCCTGAAACAAGAGAGCCATTAGCTACCTCACTGATTCTTTAAGTATTCCAGGTAATGCATTTAATTGGAAATAGAAATGAAGTTACTTTTATTTTTTAGATGAGGCTAAAATGACTAAAAAAGTGAAAATAAATGCTCTTTTTTTAAAGCAAAAAGCTGGTCAGCTTTCTGCATGTGATCTATGTGATTAATGTGTCTCAAAAGACAGACATTTCTATAAAATATTAATCGCTTTTGGACTGTATTAAATTACACTCAGCAGTGTTGAAATTCCTTCTATATCTTTCTGTGAGCGAATAATATTTCTTTAATTTTTTGATCATGGAAACCACTTCCTGTGTAATTATACTCTTTTTTTCTCAAAAAGCTGACTTGCATGCTAGGCACAATAGAAAACCAAGGAGCTTCCTTAGGAGCAGAGATGACTTCTGTGAGCAGGAATCTATGGAATGTGCTTATTTTTGCTTACAGCTGTTATGTCCAAAATTTCACATATGTGAGTGTTGAAGATTTAGTATTTTTGTTTCAATTTTTGCTTTTTTTTTAACAGCCAGATAGCATCACTGTAGCTTCTAATTTAAATGCTTTATATAGGCAAATCTATATGAAAGTTATGAAGTAATGCAGCTCAAATGCCTGACTTATCTCAAATTACCCAGAATGCATTTTCTGTTTTACTGAAATGAAAAATTCCCCTAATTGCAAAACTAATTTGGTGCCATATTACTTGCTAGATGTAACAGTCCATAAATACTTCTATTACTTAACAAGATTATTTTCTGTTTTCCTTTCAGTCTTATTGCAGACGAAACTTTGTAAAGAAGGACTAGATTATAAGATAACAAAATGGTAATAATGATAGATACTGTTTATTAAACACCAGATTTTCTCTTATTCATGTGCTCAAAGATAGAGTGCCACACCTCTTTCATGTGCACAACAGATTCACTGTCAGAAAGGAAGAAGTTGGCAGATTCATGAATAATGCTAAAGGAGGAGAGCAGCTGTTTGGTAACAAAACAGCCTCAGTAGCGCCTTTCAGCCACTTGCTGTACCATTTGACGTGGTACTGGCGGAGCATGTGTGTGCGTGTGTGCTTGTAACTGGAAAGACAAGAACGTAGAAAAAAAATCAGAGTGGAAGCACTGATTATCATATTTACTAAGTAAACGTGCAAATTTTTTGGTAAGAGGAAAGTAATTTAAGGTTTTAATTATGAAAGGAGAGAACCACCTGAAAGGAACTTCTCCCATGGTTCTTTTTAAACTTCTTTTTGTCAGCATAAAGTAACTACATAAGGTATTGTGCCACTACTGCTGCTTCTGGAATGCCCTGTCAGGTAAAACATGGCTTCAGGACAGTCGATGGGAATTTTGCCAATCATACCAACTGGATAAAAATTTTACCCTATGTAATTGGAAATGACAGTGCAAAAATTACCAAGGAAAAAAGAATGGGAACTAAAAATATCACCAAAAAATATATGCACCTGAGAAAAATGGCAGAGAGTAACTTTCAGAAACCAAATGAGAAAAATGTCCGTGCTGTTGCTTAATGGAAGTTTCCATAAAAGTATATGCATGTAAGTTGTTCCTACTCAGTAGAGTATTTCTCTCAACTGCAGTCTCTAAAATCTATATATAGAGAATGGGAAGAAAAGAGCTGTTATCCTGAATTCATACCAGTGGGCAAAAGGAGAGAACTGCTATTCAAGACAGTTAGCATCTATTAGAAAACATGTCTGTTCTGCATTTTTCACAGAGGCTAAGGAGCCATATACACATTTGGTGTAAAAAGCAGAACACGTGCAGGAACAGTAAGTTTAAAGAGTTTATATTCCATAGTTGTATTTGTTTGCAGTTGTCCAGGACTCCAAAACACATTATTCACACCAAAGATTTAAAGATTGCAAGATTTTTTTGTTGTTGCTGTTATTTTGTTGTCTTACTGCCTCTCCCTCCCCCCCCCCAAAAAAAAAAAAGTTGTTTTGTGGCAAAAATGATCTTTTTTTTTTTTTAAAAAAAAAGCAAAACATAATATAAAATATTTAATTACATTAATAAATTTAGTTTTGCAGTTAAAAGTGCTCAGAAAAAACCCAGTAAATCACTTTACAGTGACAGCAAGAGATCTTTTTTCTGTTTATTGCAAATGAATAATAACTTGGGGTTTTATTTGGCAACGCCTTTTAGGACATGTTTGCTCAACTGACTGTTTTCATGCATATGTGTTTTAAGGTGTGATTTGGTTATAAATGATCTGACTAGAAATATAGAGCCCATTTCAGAATCACAGCTCAAAACTCACATTTTAGGAACACGTGTTTCCTTCTTACTGTTTTGCTAAATTACTATGAGCTCAAGCGACCTGAATTCTCTTAACGTAGTCTGATCTGACTATGTACTGAATTCACGCTACTGGACAAAAGGGAGAGATATGTGTTACCTACTGAGGGCAATTAACATCTACTAGTTTCCTAACAAACAGTTGTTTTGTGTTGTTCATACAGAAAAAAAGAGTCGCGTATACTTAATATATAACAAAAGCACAAACAATAGATTTCCAGACAATGTATTTCATTTGTTTGCCTTTGCCCAGGATTCTGATGTGTATACAAAGCAACAGGCTGCTCAGACTCTCTAATCTTTAACACAAGATCTGGCAATCCTTTACTGTGTATTTCTTTCTTCAAGAGGTGGAAAAAAGGAGATGTAGCCCTGTAATTGTATTCTGTCTTGAAAGTATTGCAGCCTACAATCAACTTCTTGGCAATTTGTGGGCATTCTTTATTTCTACTAGATTTGCTGCTCAAGACAATTTCTAAATAAAAGGTAAGTAAAATATCCTTATATGGATAGTCTCAATAGTAGGTGTCAATATAATTACTGGTGTGATCAATTCCTAACCGAAACTGCTGTTAGCAAAATGAACCTCCCTCCTCTTCTTCACAGTATATACTGCCTTTAAATTTCATCAGATGTTTGTAATTTGGATGAAACAGCTCTTCTTGTGGTACTAAAAAATTGCAGTCTGACAACGATTTATTAGAGAAGGTGCTTGCTCTTTAAAGAAGGCTGCTTTGAAACACGTTTAGTACTGTTTCTTTAGAAACTTAATATTTTAGCATATTTTTCTTGTAACATAGAAACTGTTAATATCTGATAGAATAGCAACTTGGTTACTGATATCACCTTGATATGTTTGAAATTTGACCAGTAATATTGTAGTCAAATGAGGAGATATATTATTCATGCTTAGTTAGGTCAGCTGAACACGTTTCAGCCTTGCTGTGTTTGCAATCATCTTGACTAGTGTCATAATATTTTCCATCACCTCTCCCAAGGCATATTTAGCACCTTTTTTTTTTTTCTCCTTTTACAAAAAGAAATTCTCAATCACAGCTTTAAAGCAAACAAGCAACTGAAATCCACCCATTTCCTAAAGCTGCATTATCCCTGAGGCACCTGAAACAAAAACATACTCAGTCTAATTATCTAGCAGAAAGCAACCAAGAAAATCGCCTTATTCCCAACTCTCTCCTCTTCCCTTACTTCTTCAACCAGTGTGCTTCTAAACAGAAAAGCCTGAGTTGTCAGAAAGCACGCAGGGAGACATGATGATAGCACAAGCAAACCTCCTTTATGCCCTTGTCCCCAGGAGTCTTTTCTAGTATCTTCTCCTCACAGCCCTCAGCCCTCTTCTTGTTCACCTGTGATAAGCGTAATCTCTTCTCAGCAGCTCCCTACGCTTCACTCACTGATTTCTTCAACAAGCAAGCAACAGAAGAGCTGTTGTTCACAGAGCTCTATCTCCTTTTCTCTTCATCAGGCTGATGTCTGTACTGAAATGAGTTATCATCTGGCAAGTCCATAGGAGCTGGTGTCCGATGCTGCATGACAGCAGCGGTAGCCGCTGCTGGGCAGTGCAGATGCCACAGGCAGGCCCACACAAGCCTTGAGTAAGGGCTGCGTGGTGCTGCAAGTGGTCCCATCTCCTGCTGGTGCCAACATTTCCCTGAGGTCAGGCAAGAAGAGCCTGCGGTTTGGAATTAAAATTGCCTTCTTTTAAGTAAAATACCAAATAGAAGTAATTGGCTATTTCCTTCCCAATGTTGAGCTCTCTCCTGAGTGTTTAGGTTTCATTTGCAAATACCAAAGAGCTAAGCATATCCTGAAAGGTGGTTTTTTTTTTGTTTTTTGTTTTTTCCCTAAGCTAAAATATGAAGTCTGGCTAACTTTTTTTTCTCATAATGTTTAGAAGTAGAACCTGATACAATATCTTTGCATGCTCTCTCTTTTCCATGTTCTGTTGCTTCTTTCTGCATTCTCCCAGGACTTCCTGGTCCTTAGGAGCTGTGGGCTTTATTCTGGCAGTGTGGAAATTAGCTTGGCTTAGAGAAAGGCAAGGGGTCACGGAACAAAGAGCAGATTATGTGAATCTGGTGGCTGTCTTTCCAGGACTGGGGTGTGATAGAAATGTTTTGAACTCTGATCCAACTTAAATCTTAGGACAGCTTTTTTTGTATGGCAGGTTCCAGTTTATTCTTTCACAAGAATGATTTTTTGTGCCTTGTTTAGGAGCAGAGGTGGACAGAAAGAGATTTCTTGTCTAATATGCTCTACCCGGAGTCTCGGTGAAGTACTTTTTTTTACCTCTACAAAGTGAGTATTTTCCCAGCAGAACATACAAACATGATTATATAACACTATGTTCGTCCGCAGGAGTGAAGAGGATGACAGGAATGTGAGATCTGTGGGCATTTATGAGATGAAAACAAAAAACCCCGTTAAGTAGTAGCTGAGGCTCTGACTACCCTCAGTGCATTTTCCTATGGCTGGCCTACACATTGTCCATTATTAGGCAATGTAATATGAAATTATGGATTTTGTGGGGAATTTTTTTTTTTTTTGGATACTACATGATTTTCTCATAGATGTGGAAAAAATTATGGTCCTGTCACTCACACTTACTCAAACTATAGTGCAGTCATGCAGTGAGAAAAAAGTGCATCTTTTTGTGACTATATATAATAATCTTGACACAGAAATCATTAAATGATATTTTTAGTAAACACTGTTGCGTACAGTTAACGTATAAATTAGTTTTAATAATAATAGCATTGCCATATTCAAACATTTATTAACATTTCAGTTTTCAGTGGATAAATAGCATTCTGCTGAAGACAAAGTCAATAAGAAGGGAAGAGATTCTTCCATAATTTCTTTCCAAAATAACTGAGTAGTGGAAACCCAAATAGTGGTCCATGGTGAACTGATTTTTTATTAATAGCTTTGTTGTATTTATGTGAAGGATCCTTTAGAGGGAGAGTACTTCAGGAAAAAATGGCTTCATTTTGCATAAGCTGGGTTTAGTGTGATGACTGATTATGCTCCTGACGTTCCTTTTGAAAACGCAGGTCATCAAAATGAATCAAAAGTGATCAATGTAGTATTAATTTTGAAAATGAATAAAAGATTTGTTTAAAACAACAACAACAAATGCACCCAAAAACTAAACAAAACCAAGGACAGATATGAAAAGTACAGAAAGTTTTGCCTGCTCTTTTTTTGGCAGGTGCACTGATGATCAGGAAATCAGTAATGTTGATGAGAATCTCTCCACTTAATGTTCTAGAATTATGCAGTGATGTGGGTCTCTTAGTAAGTGAATGCATTTATCTAAATGACTCCTATTTGAAACTAAACATTTTTGCCTTAATAATTTGAGATGAAAGGGTATTTACACTTCTATTTTGCCCTCTCGTGTACAAATGCATTTACTTGCAATGCAATGAATTAACATGAGTGTAAGTAGAACAATTTAAAAGCGTGTGAAGATTTTCTCAGAGAGAAGGTACTGTGACAAAGATTCTTTAGAAAAAACAGTGGCTTTTCGTTGATGTAAGAAAAACCTGGCAGTTCTGCTGTTTAATGAAAGATATGGGGGAAGAGAGCTGCAAGCAGCTTGTGGTAAAATATTTTGTGCAGATGTCATTTTCTACAACCAACAACGGCACATTGATTTTTTGTTCTGTACACTGGTGAGACTACACAACTTTGATGTGCAAAGTAAACAAAGAAAGAGAGGATGGGAGAGCAAAGGCAATTAAGGAAATGTCATACACTTGTGAAGTGTGAGCACTGCTGACCCTATCTGTGGTTTGAAATCCCCAAATTTTAGAAGCATGGGGAAACAGATACGAACTTGTTTCTTGTTTGGCCCCACTTAATGAAAGGGACAGAAGTAGTCTGGGAAATAGATTGTCGCTGCTACTGTTGTTCTTTCATTCCTAAGGTCTTGCTGTCCTAAAGGAAAGACAGAAACAAATGATACCTTCTTTGCTCACCTTGCATAGGCTTCTAGATGTTTACTATATTTGCATTTATAGTCAGTCCTTGAAACATTAGGGTTTCTAAGGACAAGTCCATTACAGTAAAAGGCTCAAATAACAATAGTTGTAAATAACAAATGGTGTATATCATTAATGACCTTCTTCTGAGTTTCTCAAGCTTTACTAAAACATTTTTCTGAAATGTCTTTCTGTATAACTAACAAAAACCTAAACTATTTCATTATTAATCACTATTAATTCATTATTATACTTTATTTTTACCCCTTCTCTAAGTTGTAATGTTCCAAATCTATTTTTTAATAAATTTCATATTTGAAAATACTTTGATCAAGTTGTTTTCACATAGCTTACTGCTTCATTAGTGATACGAAACTTTAAGCAGCTCTACAGCTCTGATTATTACACTGTTGTAAGGATATAACACTACCTGTATGTCTACTATTTTTTTAATTGGTTTTCAATTTTCTCACTAGTTTTCCTGCGAAATTTTATAAACCTCGCATGTCTTCTTAATATGGTTCTGAAATGGGCTATATTTCCAGCAAACAGTTAACATTAAACTTACAACATAGAATCTAAGAAAAATACTGTGTCATAAATATGCTTATAACACTGCTTGCTGGTTCACTGGTCATAATTCTTGGCTATTGGTAGCTTTATCCAAAATCAAAGGTTTTAATAAGCTCTGCAAAATCATAGCAAGCTGCCTGCTATAGCCTGCCAGAACTTTGCATGGTTCCTGGAAGGCAACAAGCAAATGGAGTTTCTGCACATCAGCTTCCTCTTACTGCAGCAATCTGAAGTGAGGAAATCTATATGAAAATCTCTTCCTGTCTGTACAGTTTTCCTCTATTATATTAACTTTTAAGGCAATATTTAGGGGAAGAAGAATCGACCAATCTAATTCTGCCTGGAAAACTGTTCCTTTCTTTCACCAAAGACTGCTTTTGGAGCTGATGCTGTCTCTGCTAGGGACTAGCACAGATGCAACTTGCGCCTGCTGTCTTCCACCCTGTGACTGTGCATTCTTGCGAAGAGTACCTCCACCCTCCCTGTAACAAAGGGTATTTCCATCTGCTCCTAACTGAAGCATTCTGCATCCATTTTTATTTCAGGTTTGAGCTTGTTGGAAAAGGTTTCCTGCTATTCCCAAGCTCATGTCCCGCTTTATTAAACTTTTTTTTTTTTTTTTTTTTTTTTTTTTTTTTTTTACGTATATACCTATGTAAACCTGTTTGCTTTGCCTGAGTTTTTTGTTTTTAACACACTTTAGTTGTGTTACATCAGGCTTGGGGTGATACAATCAATTCCTATATGAAATTACAGATCTCATTCCTTAAAACTTATATTTTATTTAGCTAAAAAAATCTCCAATTTTTTAAAACATGTGAATAGCAATCTCAAGCTATAAATGGAGATTAATACCCCAAGTTGTATCTACACAATGTATTTTGAACAAGACAAAACAAAAACTATCAAAATCAGGCAATTCAAATTCAAATTAACTTCTGTTTTTAGGCTTTTTTTTTTTTTTT
>JACDJE010000299.1:1030609-1053938 GCA_016647715.1 Pavo muticus
TTTTTTTTTTTTTTTTTTTTTGTGTGTGATTTTTGCCAACAGCAGCAATGACAATAATTCCCCTGGAGTACAGGATTCCAGCTGAGGGGTGATGGTCTCTTTTGAATTTAGAAATAAAATTTAGGCCTTGCTTTAATTCTGGGCAAAGCAGCAGAGATTTTCAACTTACTCTTATTGCTAGGAGAGATTTAATAAACTTCTGCATTTAAATCCAGCTTTGCTTTCATTTATTGGGCAGTCACTTTTTCTTTTTGTCCTTTTATAAACTGATTACTTTACTTTCGTATGTGAAGAAGTCTTTGGTGTCTCACTCCCTTAGGGATGATAGCTGGACATTGTAGGAACCAAATCTGAGGTGAATGCATTGGGGCAGTCCCTTCTTGTCCTTCATTTGCGTATCAGGACCAACTACCCTGCATCTAAGACTGTATTCCTTTTGAGTTTGACTGTCATTGCTGGAGGTGTTTCAGGGCATCATCCCTTACTATCTCGTTGTTGCTTGGTTAAGTAATTTCCTGATGTGCTGTCTAAACCTTTATTTCTTAATGTTGGTGACTACTTGGAGAACTTTACCAGAGAGCACTGAATTGACCCTTATATATAAATAAAATTTCAAAGACAATTAATTAGTTAAGGTTGCCAGTACTTGCGAGGGTGTGACTATTGGCACGTTAGTAAGAATAACAGGCACACTGAATGACTGGTGAATCAAGATTCTTAGTGAGATGATATTGGCAGTCTTTGAATCTAGTTTAGTTTGTTAAAAGGACCTTGATTTGAAGAGAATGGGGTTTTTTATGCTTGTTAGAGTAAAGAAGATACCTCTTGGTAATTATTGAATGAATATTGAATGGCGATACTACTGTAAGCTTTGTTTATGTTAGGTTGTTTTGTTTTTTTCATTAAGTGACGGTGTTTGAATTGTTCTGTTACACTTTGGGTACAATTGGATTCAGATATCTAAGTATTTTCTAATGCTAAAATTTGGTTCTCAAAGTGTGAAGTGAGGGCTGAAGCTATATGAAAGCAGAATCCAAACCTATGGCTTCCTTGAGATCATGGTGCTTGATATTTGAAAGTGATTTGCATGCAAAAGTCATCCTGCAAACTGTTTCAGAGGCATTTAATGATTGAATTGACTTTGTGATCCACTGTGGAGGTCACAGTGACTTGGTGCATTCACATACCCTGCAAAGCAGACTAGACTGGGATGTCCCTTTTTTATAAGTGTGCTTAGGTGGCTCATTTGTGAGCATTCTCACAAGACTGTGATAATTGAAACCAGGCCTGGAAAAATAGCGGTCCTTAACTGTTGTCTCTAGCCAGTGTTAGAGTGAGCAGAGGACCATGGGAAAGCTTTCCTTACCTGTTGGTGTTGTTTTCAGCTGCTTAGTTTGTTGTGGTCTTGAGCAGTTCTGGAGAGTCATTCATTCATACAGCACTTACGCTTCAGCCTTGTTAGGTCTGCGAACTGGAAACATTTTTAGGTTCAGAAAATAATTTCAGAAGGTATTCCAGAGTACTCTGTAAGTGATTTTCTTGGCTGTGGACCCACCTGCAACTTCCTGTGCAGCTGCAATTACTAAATAAAGACAAGCAATACTATTTTAGTATTTATTAGTTGCTGATAATATCGTCTCCCATGCTAATATTTAGAATTTTGCTCAGAAGACTTTAAGATGCATGTATCTGGGAGTAAGTGGCATCTGTGGCTCTAGCTGATCTTTTAGTGTTTGGTACCACAAGCTGAGAATTGCAGTATTGCTCTGGTATGGATGCATTGCTTATCACTTGCTGAACCTTTTTTTTTTTTAAATATTTTTAATCAGGAAGAAGACTTAGTAAAGATTAAGCTTTTTCAACTACCCGTATTACTTCCAAACCAAAATAGGATTACTGAGAATATAAATGACATAGAAGAAAAATGTACTTTTTGGATGTTATGCTTAGCACATTTACAGCATGGCACTGCATCTTTGTCAGAACTTTTCCTTAGTTAGAAGTGGCTTGCACCATGAACTAGTCCAAATACATCAAGTTTCATTCCTTTTCTGTGTCTTAGTATATATAACACTAACCTGGCATCTAAAGACTGGTTTTGTGTGATTGCAAATTGAAGATCCATGGAAGAGATGAGTTTTTGATAACTGTACTGTAGTTAGTTGCTGCTATAAAATCAACATTTACCTGGGTTTATTACAGGTAAGAGGATTTTGACGTAGATTGTACTTTTCTTAGTAAAAAGATTCATATATTTATCTAGGCATTCATTTTATGTATTCTCTACTTATCTGATTGTTTCATCTTACAAAACTAAATTGCAAGTCTTTCAGAGTTACAAACTCTTCTTAACTAATCGGGAGTTTTTTTATATTACCTATTTTGTATATTGTCTGAGATAACATATTCACTTAGAGGCTTTTGCAACCTAAATGTTGTTGAAATACCACCTTGCACTTCTGAAATCACAGTTACTTAGAAGGAGTTCCGTCTTCTGTCTGTTCCAAGTATTAATAGCTGTGTTTAGAGGATTTAAATTAAGAGGAAGATCCAGCTTGGGCTCTGAGTTGTGAATTAAGTTTATAGATTTAAAATGGGGAAAACAATTTTCACACACAGCTTAGGAGTTATACCTTTTCTGATTGCTGCTTCTCTCATAATTTTGAAATTGTTGGTGAATCTTACCTTTGTTTTCAGATCCCTCGGAAGGACTTACTGAAGGTCACTGTTTAAATGTGGTGACATCACTGCAGAAAGATCACAGCAGGATGATCATCTTGCTTTGCACCTTGTTTTTCTAACAGTGAGTTTAGGCTTTAGGTCTTCATAATCTTTTGTTTAAGGGGAGCCGGTGGGTGAGTAAATACAAGGTGATACACCTTATTTTCTTCATAATTGCACCAGGAAATCTAAAAGCCTCTAGAGATGTGGTCTTATGACACGATTGTCAGGTCAGAGATTCTTCCCGCAGTGATGTCATACGCTTCAGTTCTTCAAAATCCTTCTGTTTACATATAGAAGTGCTCTATTATTTTCAATTCAAAGACGAAATAACTTGCAGAAAACAACCCCTCCTTTGAGTCTGTAACAAAAAATTAGTTGGTATGGAACTTGGAATGTTTTCAGTTTGTTATACTACAAATAGGCAGATTCAAGTAAGATAATAGAAGTACCTTACTGTAAACTTTTAGTGTGTATGTTTTAAAACTGTACAGAACTATACTGAACCTTTAAAATAATGGTGTACTACTAATAAAAATCTTCCATGTAGGTAGCAACTTAATGATGATTACATATTAAATAAGTTTCTACCAAGTTTATTACTTAATTAAAATGAATTTCATTCTGTGAATTTGCACTGTACAATCAGTGTAAAATGGAAATAAAAATAAAACAAACTGGTTTTTAAATATCTTAAGTAGTCCAGCTCCCACTGTTTTGGAAGTCTTCAATGTCAGAAGTTTTGTGAGAGACTAGTTGCTTTGCTTTTCCATGTAAGTGTTCCACTTCACCTTACTCTTAGTACTTAGTCTCTTAAAAATATATCGATTTGATGGAACACTTATTGCTGGAGGAGGAAGAATGTTTGCTATGCGAAGATGTAGGTAATCTGAAAGTATTGATTGAGTCTTGTAAGCTAGTTGCAAATTGACAGCGTCTTCCTGATTAAATGAAATAATGTTGTGAAGGAAGATCTCTGTTTAGTCCACATCAAATGTGCATTGTGCTGTGTTAAATAGAAAACATTTTTATAGTGGAAGTGGTGACTAAACTTCTCATTCTGGTGGTTTGAATGATGCTACTATGATAAGGTTTGCTTTAGAAAGAAAACACTGGTTTGGTTTATTTGTACTAATATAAACGCTGTTTGTGAAGGGTTTACTTTCACTAAGTGATTTTGTTTGCAGAGTCATTTTCTTCTACCTCTAATTTTTGTGTTTTAAGAACATAAAAATACAGTGGAAAAAGTAAAAAAAGCAAAAAAAATTCTCTATCTGAATGTCTTGAGTATTTTTTTTAAACAAAACAGAAGTTCCTAAAAAGCAACATAAAAGTTTTACTTCTTGCAATTTAAAAACTACTAAGTGTAAAAATTACTGACTTTACTTTCCCTTTCCTTTTCCAATGTAAGACGTAGTTTATTCTTCCTTAAAAAGGTACTTTTCTTCACTGTTGTTATAACTGAAAGCTGTTTTTGTTTTTTTTAAAATGTATTATATTTCTATACTGTGGTCAAAGAGCTGTATTATAAAGATTATTATGTAGATGCTGTGCTTCTGATCAGACCTTCAGATTTCTATTTCTAGGTGGAAAACTCTGATGAAGCAGTAATTCTATATGGCCAGTATGTTAAAGGTTTCAAAACTTCCTTCACCTATTACAGGGTGATACAAATACTTTTTAAAAACTTCTTAATGGTTTTAATGGAACTTCATATGCTCTAACATTTGTGAATTAGTTTTTGAGGCAGATTTTGAGAGCCTATTGGGTGACAGATCTTGGAGTCACAGTATGCTGAATATCATGAGTTGAAAAAGACCCAGAAGGATCGAGTCCAATTCATGGCTCCATGCAGCCCACCCCCCAAAAAAAATCAAAAGCTTACTTATTTCTTCTTTTTCATACCAAAGGAAGTTACTATGGCAGCACTCTCAACATTTTCTTGCTAAGAATGACAACATAGTAAATAAAACTGAGATACTGAGATGAAGATTTTGGTGCTAGGACTCCTCATATCTATACATATGTGGTTTATTTATGTATTTAGGAAATTTACAGTGTTCGAAGTAACATTCTCCAGAAATATAAAAGCAAATACATTAAGTAATCTGTGTATTCTGTTTATGTGATTACTTTTATTTTTCCATTCTCTTGATTAGAAAATACATTATTAACGTATTTTTATACCAAAAGTAACATTATGAACATGTTTTCACAAAATGGTTGAAGTTAGTAGGGACCTCTGAGGCTATCTGATCCAGTCCCTGCTCAAGTGGCTTAAGGCCTCGTAGAGCAGGCTGCCCAGGACTATGTACAGGTGGCTTTTGAGTATATCCAAGTGGGGGAAGTTCCACAGTCTCTCTGGGCAACCTATTTCAGTGCTGAGTCACTTGCATTTTTTAAAAATAATAATAAATTTAAAATGTTCATTTGGAATCTCCTGTGTTTCAGTCTGCGCGCGTTGCCTCTTCTCCCTTCATTCACTATTACTGGTAGGAATCTGTCTCTGCCTTTGTTATACCTTCCCTCCAAATATTTATATATATTGATGAGATCCCTCCAGGTTAAACAATTTCAGCCTTTCCTTATGTGAGAGAATGAGAGATGTTTTAATCCCTTAACGAGTGTGGTGACCCTTCACTGGGCATTTTACATTGTGTCCGTATCTTTCTTATTGTATGGACACAGTATTCCAAGTGTGGCCTCACCAGTGCTGAAATAGATGGAAAAGACCAACTCTTTTGACACACTTGTGACTCTCTTCCTAATGCAGCCTAAGATACCATTAGCTTTCTTTGCCACAAGGCCACAGTACTGACTCATGAGAACTTGCTGCCCTCTGGGATCCTCAGGTCTGCATCTGTGAAGCTACTTTCCATGTGGTTGGCCGCCAGCATATATTGGTATATGCAATTGTTCTTCTCCAACTGCTGGAGTTTGCACTTCTCCTTGTTGAACTGCACAGTGTTCCTGTCAGACTTTTTCTATAAAAGGTCCCTCTGTAAGGCAGTGTAAACTTGTGATGTATTAGCCTTTCCTCCCAGTTTTGTATGGTCTGCAAAGTTGCTGAGAGTACTCTGTGCCTCATCACTGAAATCATTACAGAAGATGTTGAACTGTACTGGACTCAGTATTAACTCCTGGGTTACTTCTCCAGTTTGTGGCCTCCAACTAGGCTTTATGTTCATGATAACAACCTGCTGGGTCTGGCCATTCAGTCGTCTTTTGTTTGTTTTGTTTTCTGCATAGTGCAATTGTTTCTAAAACAGTAAATGTCTTTCCATTTGCAGTATGTACATAAGCAACATCTTCTGATTAGTAACTGATAGTGCTACTCATTATACAAGATGACCGCTTCAGTAAAACCACTGGATCCTTGTAATAATTCTGTGGAATTTTGTATGTATTGAGTTTCTATTTACAGTTATTCTGTTTTTTTTTTTATTTTTATTTTCAAGAGACAGAGGGATATGCATTATATTTTTAAAAACCTCAGAAGTAAGTCTTACCTTTCTGTGTTTGTATACCAGTGTTCACATTTTTTTTTTTTCAGTAGAATTTAGGTTAGAAGCTTCTCCTTAAAAGCAGTTTACTATTAGTGCAAATAAAGTAGTTTACTTTTGCATATAGGTGGTAACTGAGTTGCACTGTCAGCTTCCTGGTTTTACAGCTTCGTACTCAGAAAGTTTCTTTAGTGAAAACTAAAAGTCAAATTCATGAATGTACACAAAGTTAATGTTATTCATGCAAGTAAGCCTGCTATTCAGTGAAAATGTGAGTATACGTATGTAAATATTTCTCTGGATTTGTTACTGTAATGTATTTATCCATAGTGAGAGCCAGCCACCATAAAGCTTGACTTGTCCCTTATCACAATTTTCCTTATTACTTGAGATGAAGCAGAAAATGCTGCTTAGTGCCCGTGGGTTGTGCAAGAAAACACTTATTTGTTCTTCTCAGCCATATTCTGATCACCTATTCAAATAGATGATGAACTGTTACTGAACTGTGTCTAAAACCTGTTCATTTTTAAATCTTTGATATAAATAAGATTAACATGAATAAATTAGGAGCTCAAGATCTCATTTAAAGTAATTGTGAAGCATTCGTGTACAGAGAAAATAATTTCAGGGTAAACAAGCAATATTGCTTTTAAAATCTTTTCTCTTGAGAATTACAGAAAGGAAATATTTGCAATCTGTAATTGTTTTTCCTTTTTTTTCTCCTTTAGGAAGATGATCCCTCTTCATTCTGAGTGTCTGAGCTCTCAATGATAAGCTGAAGCAAGAGCAACTGAAAGCTGTTCGTGAAACTGTGGATATACAATTTAAACTTGTAGGAACATTTCCAGAATGAAAACCACATACAGTTACCTTAATAATTGCCAAATGATGAGAGGAAAGTTATGATGGCAAAAAACAAAGAGCCACGTCCCCCATCTTATGCTGTTAGTGTTGTTGGACTGTCTGGAACTGAAAAGGATAAAGGTAATTGTGGAGTTGGGAAGTCGTGTTTGTGCAATAGATTCGTTCGTTCAAAAGCAGATGAATATTATCCTGAGCATACCTCTGTGCTTAGCACAATTGACTTTGGAGGAAGAGTTGTTAACAATGATCACTTTTTGTACTGGGGTGACGTAACACAAAGTGGGGAGGATGGAATTGACTGCAGAATTCATGTAATTGAACAGACTGAGTTCATTGATGATCAGACTTTCTTGCCTCATCGGAGTACGAACTTACAACCATACATAAAACGTGCAGCTGCCTCCAAACTGCAGTCAGCAGAAAAATTAATGTACATTTGCACAGATCAGCTGGGCTTGGAGCAAGACTTTGAGCAAAAACAAATGCCTGAAGGGAAATTAAGCATAGATGGATTTCTACTGTGCATTGATGTAAGCCAAGGATGCAATAGGAAGTTTGATGATCAACTTAAATTTGTGAATAATCTGTATATTCAGTTATCAAAATCTAAGAAACCCATAATAATAGCAGCAACAAAATGTGATGAATGTGTGGATCATTATCTACGAGAGGTTCAGGCATTTGCTTCTAATAAGAAGAACCTTGTGGTAGTGGAAACATCAGCAAGATTCAATGTCAACGTTGAAACTTGTTTTACTGCCCTAATACAAATGATGGATAAAACTCGTGGTAAACCTAAAATAATCCCCTACTTGGATGCCTACAAAACTCAAAGACAGCTAGTTGTTACAGCAACAGACAAGTTTGAAAAACTTGTCCAAACTGTGAGAGACTATCACGCTACTTGGAAGACAGTTAGTAATAAACTGAAAAACCACCCCGATTATGAAGAGTACATAAATTTGGAAGGAACGAAAAAGGCCAAAAATACGTTTTCAAAACACATAGAGCAGCTTAAACAGGAACATATTAGAAAAAGAAAAGAAGAATACATTAATGCATTGCCAAGAGCTCTTAATACTCTTCTGTCAAGTCTAGATGAGATTGAACATTTGAGCTGGTCAGAAGCGTTGAAGTTAATGGAGAAAAGGCCTGACTTCCATTCCTGTTTTGTAGTGCTTGAAAAAACACCCTGGGATGAAACTGACCATATAGATAAAGTGAATGACAGGAGGATTCCATTTGACCTTCTCGCTACACTAGAGGCAGAAAAGGTTTATCAAAATCATGTGCAGCATCTTATATCTGAAAAGAGGAGGATTGAAATGAAGGAGAAATTTAAAAAAACTCTTGAGAAAATCCAGTTCATTTCACCAGGACAGCCGTGGGAAGAAGTTATATGTTTTGTTATGGAGGATGAGGCGTTCAAATACATCACTGATGCAGATAGTAAGGAAGTGTATGGTAGGCATCAGAGGGAGATTGTTGAAAAAGCCAAAGAGGAGTTCCAGGAAATGCTTTTTGAACATTCAGAGCTATTTTATGACCTGGATCTTAATGCAACACCAAGTTCTGATAAGATGAGTGAAATTCATGCAGTTCTGAGTGAAGAGCCTAGATACAAAGCTTTGCAGAAACTTGCACCTGATAGAGAATCTCTTCTTCTCAAACACATAGGATTTGTTTATCATCCAACTAAAGAAACTTGTCTCAGTGGCCAAAATTGCATGGACATTAAAGTAGAGCAGTTACTTGCCAACAGTCTTCTGCAGTTAGACCATGGCCGTTCAAACTTATACCATGATAGTGCCAACATAGATAAGGTTAATCTTTTCATTTTGGGCAAAGATGGCCTTGCACAAGAGTTAGCAAATGAAATTCGGACACAGTCCACTGATGATGAATATGCATTAGATGGAAAAATATATGAGCTTGATCTTAGGCCAGTTGATGCAAAATCCCCATACCTGTTGACTCAGTTGTGGACTTCTACCTTCAAACCACATGGTTGTTTTTGTGTGTTTAACTCTATTGAATCACTGAATTTTATTGGGGACTGCATTGCAAAAATAAGAGCTGAAGCATCTCAGATAAGGAGAGACAAATATATGGCTAATCTTCCATTTACATTAATACTGGCTAATCAGAGGGACAGCGTTAGCAAGAATCTACCTATTCTGAGACATCAGGGACAGCAGTTGGCCAATAAATTACAGTGTCCTTTTGTAGATGTGCCTGCTGGTACATATCCACGCAAGTTTAATGAGACCCAAATAAAACAAGCTCTGAGGGGAGTACTGGAAGCAGTTAAACACCACTTTGATGTTGTGAGTCCTGTTCCCACCATTAAAGATCTGTCAGAAGCTGACTTAAGAATTGTCATGTGTGCTATGTGTGGTGATCCATTCAGTGTAGATCTCATTCTTTCACCCTTCCTTGACTCTCACTCCTGTAGTGCTGCTCAGGCTGGCCAAAACAATTCTGTGATGCTTGATAAAATTATAGGTGAAAAGAGGCGTAGAATACAAATAACTATATTATCATACCATTCTTCAATTGGTGTAAGGAAAGATGAACTTGTTCATGGGTATATACTGGTTTACTCTGCAAAGCGGAAGGCATCCATGGGGATGCTTCGGGCATTTCTTTCTGAAGTTCAGGATACAATTCCTGTCCAATTGGTGGCTGTTACGGATAGCCAGGCAGACTTTTTTGAGAACGAAGCTATCAAGGAGCTCATGACTGAAGGAGAACACATAGCAACCGAGATTACTGCAAAGTTTACAGCTTTATATTCATTATCTCAATATCATCGTCAAACAGAGGTCTTCACGTTATTCTTCAGTGATGTATTAGAGAAGAAAAACATGATTGAAAGTTCCTATATGTCAGACAGCACAAGGGAAACAACACATGCAAGTGAGGATGTTTTTTCAAGGTCTCCCAGAGGAAGTTCCCTTGACTATAATTATCCAGATTCAGAGGATGATGCTGAGGGACCGCCACCATACAGTCCAATTGGTGATGATGTAAGGTTACTCCCGACCCCTAGTGACCGTTCAAAGTACCGATTGGACTTGGAAGGAAATGAGTATCCTATTCACAGTACACCACTCAATTGTCACGATCATGAACGCAACCATAAAGTGCCTCCTCCAATAAAACCGAAGCCCCTTGTTCCAAGAACAAATGTGAAAAAACTGGATCCTAACCTTCTGAAAACAATAGAGGCAGGTATTGGTAAAAACCCAAGGAAGCAACCTTCTCGAATGCCTGTGGCACCACCAGAAGATGTAGACCAATCTGACAATTATGCTGAACCTATTGACACTATTTTCAAACATAAAGGCTTTGCAGATGATATCTACGCAGTTCCAGATGATAGTCAGAATCGTATTATTAAAGTTCGAAACTCAATGCCTATAAATGCCCAGGGCGATGAAGAAAATGGGTTTTCTGACAGAATATCTAAAAGTCATGGAGAAAGAAGACCTTCAAAGTACAAATATAAGTCTAAGACACTGTTCAGCAAAGCTAAGTCTTACTATAGGAGAACGCATTCAGATGCAAGTGACGATGAGGCTTTTACCACCTCTAAAGCTAAAAGAAAAGGCAGGCATCGTGGTAGTGAAGAAGACCCACTTCTTTCACCTGTTGAAACATGGAAGGGTGGCATAGATAACCCTGCTATTACATCAGATCAAGAATTGGATGATAAAAAAACAAAAAAGAAAACTCAAAAAGTGAAAGAAGATAAGAAGGTAAGTCAATTATTTGTGATGTGAACCACATGTGTTTATATATACATTATTGGCTTTTTTACGCATCTAATGTATTGTAAGGAGGGAGAAATCAAAATATGCAAGATTCTTTATTTTGAAAAATATACTGTAAAATTTTTAAGTAGCATTGTTTCATTTTGTCCAAGATTTCTCCAGCAGACTTGAAGAATGAAGTGGGTTGTCTGCCTAATCAGTTGTTTGACAAGTTTTAGTTCTTTTCATATCTGTATGTACCTGTGCAGTTTCACTTCCTTCTGTACGCGTCAGTGAAGGCAGAATTTAGTCTACAAATCCTTCCTTGTTAATCACGATATCTGTTTAAAAAAAATAATAAAAAAAACAACAAAACAAAACCTGCTTTATGAATACAGGGGTAGAACTGGTTCTTGCAGTTCTGGCTGTTGGAATGAAGTTTAGGGCTGGTGAATGAAAGGAGTGGTTTCTTTTTTACTCTCAGTTGTTTGCTGGGAATGTGGAACTCCTTTTAAAAGCATGAAAAAGGAACTTTTTGTAGTGGTTTTACTGACTACTGAGTTTTCGTAGTGTGTGCAAACAAGTAATCAACCTGTACAATTTTCTGTTAAAATAAAGGGAACAAAATGCCCACCTAGTGTAAGTTTCTAAATAATTGATATTCTCCTTGAAAAATGCCTATTCTATTTTGATCTTTATTTGTTGTTTACTTTTTGTTTTAATTTTTTTTTTTAATTTTATGTTCAGGTTGTGTTGTGATTATAGGTACGGATTGTAGGTTAGATTATAATTTTAGGCAAGCAGTCATGGTCTTGCAAGTAGTTTCTGGCCAATTACATTGGTCAGTTAAATATATTCTTTCTTGTTGCAGAATAAGTTGTTGTTCTTAATACTGTCTTTGATAGGGTTTTAAAAATGTTCTATTAGTTTATATCTGACTACTGGAATAGCATATAGAAAAAGAAGTTTAGTTCAAATAGAATGTGGAGTTAAATTTTGCTAATCATTTAAGTTCTGAATTGCTCTTAGTATGCAGCTGTGATTTGAATTACATGTGACTGATGTAAAGGGTACTGTATTTTCTTAAGGCTTCCTAACAAGCATAAATATTGTTGTCTTGTGATTATAAAATCATACGGTTAAAAATACTTTGAAGATACTTTTTTTTAGGGGGAAACAAAATTAGAAAAAAACAACAATTATATGCTCCTGATTGAAGTTATCTTACTCCATAGAAATTGAAATACAGCGTTCATACTGCTGTCTCAGCTGTGTTGAGAGAAAGTTCCTTTGTGGTGGATATTTATGTTGAAGCTGTGTAGACTGGATGTCATAGGATCTTCTCTTCCTTGCATTGTATCAGCAGCTCCCCTGCTGTCTTTACTGTCTTTACCCTGCTGTTGCTTTAGCTTGTTCAGTAGCAGATGTAGTCAGAAGTTTCAGATTGTTCTAACTTTCTTTGCAGTGGATAAGGCTACTACAAGAGCAGTTTCAAGTTTTCTGTGGCCTACCTCTTGCTTTTTTTCTGAATTTGAAATTTATGGTCCAGGGCTGTTGCTCTCATGTCTAATAGCAGAAATAGAAATCATTGGAATGATGGAGAAAGCAAATTTATCTTGCAAGGTAAAATGCTCATAAGTATTCAGAAAGTCTAAGAATGAATGCCTAGTTCTTCTAATAAGTAGTGGGGGCTTTTTGTGTATGTTGTGTTGATTTGCATTACGTTGAAAAGTAGTTCCACTTCATGTGGTAAGTCACTTCGGTTTGTAAGTAATACTCCTTTGTTTTTCTTTAATTATTGTTTCTTCCTTTTTTTTTTTCTGCAAGAGGTGCACAGTTTTATTTATTTTGCAACTTACAGTGTTTTGGTGCATTGTATTACATGAGCAGCCAGCAGTCTTTAATTACAGTACTGGCAGAATTATTCAGATGATATTTTCCTTTCCTTCCTGTGCTTTGTAGACCATAAAAGGGTTATTAATGTACAGCTCTTCACAGATTGTTTTTTATGAAAAAAATTGACCTCATGAACGTGAAAAGGATGAATAACAATTTTGTACTACTTCCTGAATATTTCTTAAAGTGCTTACTGATACTTTTTCTACACTGTTCAGCTGTATGTAATGTTAACATAAGTTAAAGCGTAGCTATTTTTGCTGTAACCGTAGTTAGACTAAAATATAAATATTTTATAAACAAAATGAACTTGTTTCAATTCAAAACAAAAACTCGACCTGTTAAGTCTGAGGTCCTCATTATGAGAGATTACGTCTGCAGGGATAGGAAGGAGGAAAGGAGTTTTGGCAAACAATAGGGAAAACAACTGATGCTTTTCCAGCCCTACTTCTATTCTGAAACCTTATACCACAGAATAGCCTGAGTTGGTGAGGGGATGCAGTGATTATGAAGCCCAAGTATTGGCTCCGCATAGGACCATCCAGAATCCAAGTGCTATGTTTGAGAGTGTTGTCCAAATGCTCCTTGAGCTCTGGCAGCTTTGGGCTGTGTCCACTTGCTGTGGGGATCCTGTTCCATCCCTCTGTCTCTGGTGCAGAGCCTTTTCCTAACACCCACCTTGACCCTCTTCTGACGCAGCTCCATTGTGCAGGCCCTGTCACTGTCACCAGAGAGCAGAGCTCAGTGCAGCCCCTCCGCTCCCTGTGAAGAGCTGTAGGCCACCACGAGGCCTCTCCTCAGCATCCTCTGCTCTGCACTGAACAAACCAAGGGACCTCAGCTGCTTCTCATCAGTTTTGCCCTTTAGACCCTTGATCATCTTTGTAGCCCTCCTTTGGATACTCTCTAATAGTTTTATGTCCTTACATTGCGGCACTGAAAGCTGTGCATGCTGCTTGAGGTAAGGCTGCACAGTGCAGAGCAGAGTGGGACAATCCCTCGCCCAGTGGCAGTGCTGAGTCTGGTACATCCCAGGGTACAGTTGGCCCTTTGCACTGCTGTGGCACACTGATGGTTCAGATTCAGTTACTGTCAGTCAGTCCCCGGACCTTTTCTGCAGGGCTGCTTCTTCATCCCCAGTCTGTACAGCTAGTCCCAGTCTGATTTATACAGCCAGGGTTACTATGTCCCAAATACAGAATCTGGCACTTGTTGCATTTGTACCAAACTTAAAACATTTATTCTGAACACTTGAGATGTTATCAAGGACAGAAGTAAATATTTGATATTGTTATACTTTTTGCTGCTTGGAAACATAAATTAAAATGTTTTACTTTGGGAAGTATAGCGATGACAAATGTGTGGCGAGTAGATAATGTTACTTGCAATATCCTCTAACATTGCTTGCTAACAAAGGAAATTAAAGATTTTAAAACAGAGACCAGTAAAACTGAGTGTACTTTTGTCTGAATTTTTTGTCCATTGATGCTGCACTTAACGCTGTTAAGCGTTTGTGTTCTCAGATCTCATTTCTATATGCCAGTAGTCAGAACTGGAGGAACCATCCCTGAGCTTTGTTTTCAGTTACTGTGGAAATAATCCATCTGAAGACTTCCTTTCCCCTCATTGTCACTTTTCTGTAGAACTCCAGAACTTTTGTTGTCTTTCTGTTGGTGAGGAACTCTTTTGCAATTTCTGGTTTTCACCTTTTCTTGTGGTAACCTTTCTGATTTTTTTTTCCTTTTGTGATCTGCTGCCTCCAAACAAGTAAGCAAGAATGTGGCTGCTTCTTACTTCTTGACCTGAGTTTTAGAAGATGAAGTTTTGTAATTCCTCTGAGCTTATATTTTTGATTAAGGATGACTAAAACTGTATGTAGTATTGCAAATACTGTTGTATTTGGCGAGTTGCACCCACTTTTTCGAGTGTCGATGGTTTACGGGCTGGTTTGGCCCGGCTCTGTGACTAGCGGGGCGGAGGGATTTTGCAAAATCCGCGCCTCTGGAAAAGGGAAGCAGGGGACCCCAAAATAATTAAAAACAGTGGAAACGATCTGAGGAGGAACAAACTAATTTATTAAATATGGTATCAGAATGCAAGATAACACACTATAATACAGTATAATTAGAATTGAAGTTAATAAATCAAATATAGTGAGAGAGAAAGATTGTCCGAAAGCTGGGTAGGCCTCACCATAACACTGAGGTGAGATGTGCAGTCCAGTTGAGCAGCAGGGAGAGAGACTGACGAAGAAGAGCCAGTCAGATGACCTACCAAGGCCTTATATCTGTGCCCCCGAGCAGGAATGATAACAGCACAGCGAACAGGCTTCTGGGGAACGTAGTTCTTCTTCTCTTCAGGGACAGGTACCCAGAACACTTTAACTCCCAGTGCACTACATGATGTTATGATGTGGAATACTGATAACCAAAAATCATAAAACCGTGACATTCCACCCCTTATTCTACATCACTACATCGTGCTTAATATATACACATGGAATTACTGACTGCACTCCCCCAATATCAAATTCCCTTGTGGTACACATTGAACATCCCCATCTTTCTGCATCACCCACCAAGCGGACCCATGTCCCTGGGCAAAAATAGTTCCACGAAGAGGTTTGCCCTTCTCAGAAGCTGGAAAGACCCAAACCGCTTTTCCCAGCATGTTCTTTACATGTACTACAGGGACCTTATCTCCCTTGACAGTATGTAGGGAGCTGGCAGGACCATTGCGATTGATAGATCCTCGAGTGTTGACCAGCCAGGTGGCTTCTGCCAAATGCTTCTCCCAGTTCTTAAATGTTCCGCCACCCATTGCTTTCAACATGGTTTTTAACAACCCGTTGTATCGTTCAATTTTACCAGAAGCTGGTGCATGATAGGGAATATGATAAATCCACTCAATGCCATGATCTTTGGCCCAAGTATTTACAAGAGAATTTTTGAAATGAGTCCCATTATCTGACTCAGTTCTTTTTGGAGTGCCATGTCGCCACAGGACTTGTTTCTCGAGACCCAATATGGTGTTTCGGGCGGTAGCATGGGGTACTGCGTATGTCTCAAGCCACCCAGTGGTTGCCTCTACCGTAGTAAGCACGTAACGCTTACCATTGCAAGATCGTGGCAAGGTGATATAATCAACCTGCCACGCCTCCCCATATTTATACTTTTGCCATCGCCCTTCCCCCCAAAGAGGTTTCATCCTCTTGGCTTGTTTAATTGTGGCACATGTGTCACAGTCTTGAATAACCTGTGCAATAGCGTCCATAGTTAAGTCCACCCCTCGGTCTCTAGCCCATTTATATGTTACGTCCCTTCCTTGATGGCGCAAAGTCTCATGAGCCCACCAAGCTAGAAGTAATTCACCCTTGTTCTGCCAGTCCAAATCTATTTGAGCTACCTCAATTTTGGCAGCTTGATCTACCTGATGGTTGTTTTGTTGGTCTTCGGTAGCCTGACTCTTGGGCACATGAGCATCTACATGACGCACCTTTACAACCATGTTCTTTATTCGGGCAGCAATGTTCTTCTCTTCGGGGACAGGTACCCGGAACACTTTAACTCCCAGTGCACTACATGATGTTATGATGTGGAATACTGATAATCAGTAAAACCAAAACAATAATCAATAAAACCATGACAGTGTAGTATTGCAAATACTGTTGCATTTGGTGAGTTGCACCCACTTTTTCCTGCAGTTGCTGTTACTTTAGTACCCTTAGGCCCATTCTTGTCCTTCGTCATTTCCAACTACTGTACTCCTGGTATATAGTACAGATGGTAGTTTTCCAGTGCGTGATTTTTCTATTAGACTATGACTTTTATCTTATTTAATATTGTTTCTGTTAACTGTATTTGTCACAGTAATTTCATATCACCATTGAATGCCTTACTAGAGTCCAGGTTGGTAACGCTACCCGATAACTGTGTTTTCTTTGCCTCAAGAAAGGTGAATGTATTTTCAATGGAGAAGGTTGGATCAGTCTATTGTAATCTGATTTATGATAAAATCACCTTCATCCTATTTTATTACATATTAGAGTTATTACCATGACTCTAAACATTCTGATAATAATTGTTCTGTAGCCTTGAATGTATTACTAACAAGCAGTCTGTTAACCTTTCTCTGGTTGAGAGATAAAATGAAGAAAGGCGGAGAGAAAAAAATGAAAATGGACTGTTTTTCAGAGTCAAACGACCTTTCAGCCAGGTTGATGTGCAGTTGTGTCTGCACCTAATGCGTGAGGTAATGCTGTGCTTGAAAGCAAGCTTTCAAGTGCACACAGTTTTTTATGCAGCTTTGCCTTGATTGTTTTTTACCTTGCCTAGTGAGACCTCTCCAGCTGAGATGTATATCTGTGCTCATTCATCTCTTTCAAATAGCACAAGTAGGAACTTCAGGTATATGCTTACCTCAATTAAAATGCTCTAATATTGAAGTGTGGTATTGTGTGTTGGTCCACACCAGTCTCTTGAGAAGCAGCAGTCTTGCAGGCCGCATAATAAAGTAATTGTGTTCAGTTCAACTCGATCAGTTTGGAGGTACGGAACAACACAGAGAAAAAGCAGAAAATTTTGAGACCTGAAAGGGAAGTGAGCTTTTCTGGATGCTTCTCAGACAGAAGGGACTTCTTCATACGCACTATAATCCCAAACTGCTGTAGTTGGGAAGTTTATACATTGATACCATAAATATGTAAGGCCCAAACCTCTGTATTTTTAAAATATATCAATTTATAAATTAAATCATTTAAATTAATTAGATGGACTCTAGTCTCAATTTAGTACTTCTAACTTCAGGCAGGAAGCCCTTCTGGTATGGAAACCTATAGCTGTGCATTGTAGTTAAGACCCTTATTATTTATTGTTACTGTGAAATGAATAAGTCTTAAAAATTCACCCATCTTGTTTAGCACTCTTACCTTTGTGAACCCTTTGAAATTTGGTACCTAATTTAGGCTGTATTCTTTTTCCCTCTCATCAGGTGTATTTGTTTTGTGGGTTTGTTTTTTTTTCTCCACAGTGTATCGGGGACAGCGTATATCCTGAGTAAATTTCTGTGAACGGAAAGACAAATTCTCATCTTGAAATTCTGCAGGCTTCTTGCCTTGTTACCTTGCAACTAATATTTGCAAATATTAAGTTTTCACGAAATAGTTATTTTGTAAGTGTAGGAACAAAACTAGTACAAGTAGATTTCACCTTATCCTACGGATCAAATTATTTGAAGCTCTTCTGAAAACAAATCCTAACTACAGAGATCTTGTAAACAATAGGAAATGAACTACGTTTTCTTTGACTGCTAGTCAATATTTTTATTATTCAGGGTCAGATAATCTTTTGTTCCTTTTTTTGTGTATCCGGAGTTTCCAACTGTCTTGATCAATCAAAATTGAAAAATAGCACTTTAAAACGCTATGTGTTGTAAGCTTGTTTACAAGTAGTGTTGAACAAAGAGGATTGTGTGCTACCTTCTATTTCACCTTATGCTGATTGTAAGATGCCTTTTTATATTCATCTGAAAACTTCTGGTATTTCAACAAGAAAAGTCCAATTGCATCTAGATGAGTTTGCACATATCTTACTCTGGTGATACACAGGTTTGACATCTATTTACCACGTTTAAACTTGTTAGTTCTCATCATAATAATTCCAGAACTATGTGCCATGTTGTGTTGAAATTGTTACTGAAAAGTGTCGAAAATAGCCCATATATCTTGATCTCAGTTTTAGTAAGACTATGGAAAACTTGTGACAAATAGCAAAAATTTAAGTTGATCTTCTCAACTTTTTTTTGTGTAAATTCAGTGGTTGATTTAGCAATCTACAGTCTACTTCAGACTGGAATGTGTAATGAAATATTGATTTTATTTTTTGCCCCTTGAGAAGAAAGATCCAAGTCTGTACTTCCAGTTTTAATCTGTTCGAATATACCACTCTTAAAATGCATGTTTGGAGCTGTATGTCTTTTAGAGCTTCTGTAGCTTACAACTCAGTATTACAAGCTTTAACTCAAAAAATGGCAAAAGGTATGAGGAGGAGAAAGGGCATGTTAAAAGGCTGTCATCTGCATTATACATGTGTTGTATAGTTTCTGAAGAGCTTGCCATGAATTAGAAATTGCTAGTACTTTGTTAAGCCTATAAAATGAATGCTGCTTGTGGTACCCAGTTTCATGATCTATTCTAATAGTTTTGAGAATATTGACTCTGTCCTCTATGACTTTAGGGCTGACTGCAGATGAAGCAGGCAGAAAATTTCCTTTGTATTAAAAGTAGTCGTGTAGTGTGTGGGAGGTAGAGGAAAAGTGGCTGAATTTCCACTTGGGTTAACAAATGATGGGATTCTGGTGGGAAGGAGGTGAGAAGGGGAAGAAAAGGATAGTCCCACTTGGGCAGAGAGTACTGGCTGCAGTAAACAGCCTTCCAACAAAAGGAGTTTGATGGATAGATTTGGGCAGATTGCTTAAGTGCATTGTACTTTCAAGATTCCCAATTGGCTGATACCTCAGACTAGTTACACTAGAAGATGAGAATACTGAGCTGGTTCTCTGGAACCTACTGTCAAGTGGTGTCAGCAACCCAAGGATAGATTTGGATTCCTGGAGTTGGAATGCTTTCTTGCAGAAATAAAAGGATCCACTTGGGGTTTGGCATTAACCTCTGTTAGGGAGTGGACTGTGTTGTCTTGGTAGGCTGTTGGCAAGCAGCAAGTGATAGAACTCATGATGGAGATGGCGTAAAACTCATATGTAAATAAATTATTAAAAATCAAATTTACACAGAAACTGAGGATTTCTGCTTTATGGTGTTAGGCTTCTGTGGTGTTTTAATTATCAACATTAAGCAATGGCATATGAAACAACTGAGTTTTTTGCTAGGATTAGCTTATTAGCTTTTTGCTGGTGCTTGTCTTCTCTGACTTGGTACCTGGTTGTTTTTTATTATGATTTAGGAGAAGCGTGCAAAACAGTCTGACCATACCTACCATAGTGCTCACTGCATTCAGTATTAGGCAACTGCTGTACTGTGGTGGGGGATGGATTTGGCTGAAATATCTGTTGAACTAAAAGGGAATGACAAAATCATAATCTCACTACCAAAATCTAAAAACGTTAGAAATGATTCAAGCTTTTTAAGGTGCTTAACTAACTGAGTAGTTTACTCTTTTAACTGTTTTTGTTCTAATGTTCTTACATTTGAAAACTTGTAGAAAATATATGCTAGTGACTGGCTGATATAAAAGTTCCATGATAAAGTTGATGGATCAGAAGAGCTGACTGTTTTTTCCTCGGAATTGAGAGAAGGGATTAAAATGAACTTTCAATAAAGCTAGGAATAAAAGTAGAAAATTGTCGAAATAAGACCTCTTCTTTTTCCAAAGTCATGTGGACAGTTTAACAAAAATGAAGCCTTTGGCACAATAACATGTCTTTCTATTGAGAAGTTCCTCACTTAAGGAGACTAGACATGCAACTTATGGGAAGTGTGAGCGTCTCAAGTCAGGAAATAACTGATGTTTTATTACTTTAAAGTTGTGTTATTAATTTGCAGCTGTATTACTGTGGAGATTGTGTAGAATGTGCTATTTGCGGAATGATTTCATTTGGAGAGTTTTGCCTGCTCACTGCATCGAAAGACAGGGAAATGATGAAAGAGATACTTTAATATATATTTGACAGTATAGAAAGGAAATTGATGCGTAATGGGAATAAGCTGATAAAATTGCTATTGTAACTTTACTGGTGCCTTACAAAATCTTAATTTCGTGTTTATGCAATGGACCTAAAACAACTGTTTTCCCTACTCTCTATTTTTAGATCAGCTTGAAAAGGATTTCTGGTTATGGCTTTGTTTTTTATTTTATTCTTTGCTCTAATTTAATTTAAATTCTTGGTAAAATCTTAGTTTCTTATTTCATTAACCGGATTGCTTTCTGCTATAATAAAATTTATTAGTTAAGTTAATATTATGTCTTTATCAAAGTGACAGCCTATTTCTGTCAACTGTGTCTGAAATATATAGTCTGAGTGTTTTTATGCTGTTTATTCTAAGATGGTGTGGATGTGTGCTGAACACCTTGAAAGAAAATTAATTATTACTTGCTTGCTTCATTGTGTTAACGCATGTATCTCTAAAATGAGCTTTCATTCAGCATTTGACACAGGTGTTCACCGAGTTTCACGCGTTCTTTACACGTAGCTTCAGCTTGGCTCTTTCAGTTTCTGCTCATCAGTACTGTATGTATTTGTTGCCTAAGTAAATAAGATTTTTCCACTAAGGACAAAATGGCCAATGAACTGGGGTGAGTGCTGGAGACTTTAAAACAAGGAACTGTGGCAGTGAGAAGATAAGGAAGGCTGTTTCTAACCTGAGGGCACATACTGGAAAAACCAATGATGTCTTATCCGAGACAAATCAAAGTTAGTTGAAGAGTTGACAGTTGGAAAGAACACTTTCAGATGTCTCCTTTAACCATGGAAGCTTACCCTAAGGTTTTATCCAATCATTTTTTTTAATTAAAAAAGTAAAAATTACAATTAATATAAAACTTCGGGAGGAAGACACTGCTGGTGAGCAGTTTCTTTCTTTCTAATGGTTTGAAGAATTTGCTAATATATGTTCCTTTCTTCTAAAGTAGAATGCTGAACCTTTTGTAGAAATTCAAAATTTGAAAGATAAACCCAGTCTTTTATTAGCTGTTACTGTGATCAATAGCAGGTACCCTAATGCCAGTTTCAACAGGCAGAAATTGTCCTTGAAACATTCCACGTAAAAAAACTCTAATTGTTAAATAGGCTGTTGAAAAGTTTGGATTAACGGATCTCATTATCAGTTGTTGGAGAAGTTCCACAGCGCTGCAGGGCGAGGGCTGGAGAAATATGGTTTCCATCTTCCCTCATAGAGTTGTACTTCAACTCATTACCTCTCAGTGAGGAAGTCGGTGATGAACAAGTACTTTTCTAACTTGAAGTTCTAGGTGGTCTGTAAGGTCTCAGGAAATGAATTTGATGGTATAAAAGTCAGTGGTTTTGCAAAAGAAGGGAAATTTAAGATTTGTAAGTGTTAAACCTAGAAACGGAATGGTGGTGTATTTGATGTCACTAGTTACATGAGATACAGTCTTACTGTAAGTTATAACACTGGAAACTTTGTTATTAAATTTAAATCTCGATTAGTATTACGTGTTAAGTGAAGAAAAAGAAAATGCACAAGTCAGCGCTTTCATATGAAAGCATAGCTGCTTTTTACTACTGTTTTTACTGTGCATAAACTTCTAAAATAGAATGCTGGAGATGATGATGATATTAATTCAGTTCCCATATAGTATGGCCACTTTTATATGACCATCTCTGAATATCATAACACTCAGAAATGAAACGTGGAATCTGATATCATATAATACTTTGGATAATTAAAAGTGGATTTATTAGTTAAATTGTGAAAAGTTCCTTCAACAGGAGGTTGGAGGGGGCTGTAGAGAAAACAGGCAACAAATCTTGATTGTCTTGACTGTATTTGTAGTATGTTTGGTTGAGAGCAAACCTTTTCACAAAAAACGTGTGCCTTTGGTAGTACCTCACTGCAACAGTCATGTTTATGCTAGTGCCTGCAACTCTTACTCTGCGATTTATTGTTACATACTCTGCGACAGTATGCTTGTGGAATAGTTGCAATATAAAGGTTATTTACTACCTTTGAAAGGCATACAGAGGACATTCTCTGGTGATAGGAAACATTACACTGCTGTGATCAATTTGTACTTCATGTAGATTCCTCTGTGAGTCATGCTGGAAGTTATTATGTATGATGCAAAGATGACTAAATCTTTTAGAAATGATTGGAGTGCTGCTTATCTAGTGTATGCTACTTCAAAAGTACCTTTGTTTTTACTCAGTTTGCTGTAGAGGTATTTTTATGTCTGATAGATGTGTGATTCTGTGCTTGAGTTAGTTGTAATGTTACTTGAATATTACTTAATTATTACTTAAATAACTCTGTTTTGTTTTAGCAAAAAAAGAAAGTTAAGACATTCAATCCTCCAATCCGTAGAAACTGGGAAAGTAATTACTTTGGAATGCCCCTACAAGACCTGGTTACATCTGAGAAACCCATACCTCTGTTTGTTGAAAAATGTGTGCAATTCATTGAAGATACAGGTAAGTTAGGAAAATTATTGCAGGAAAACTTGCCCACATGCAGATTAAGCAGTGCCTCTCATTTTCTGTTTTAAAGCGCTCTTTAGAACTTCATGCTCGAAATAAACAATTTTATTATGAGAAAAGCACATAATAAAAGTAGGTTGTGTTCTCTAAATTGTATGTTTAACATGTAATTTTCTTTTTTCTTTATTTACACTAATATTTCAATTGTTATATACCGACGTTTGAAATTTAACATTTGTTTCCTGTAATTGGAAAAAGACTTCATTTTCTAATTTCAAATGACTTTTAACCCAACAGCATTCCAGTCTTGCATGTCTCATTGTTGCCACTGTATTTTATGTAACATATTAAGAAGCTCTGAAATCCACTTTCAGATATTCCTTATGGTTTAATTAGTCAACTTTTTTTTTTTTTTTTTTTT